>JZKD02S1907633.1:355469-383322 GCA_000966675.3 Picea glauca
CCAAAGGCATAAGGACAGAAAATAATGTATATGTGCTGAAAGAAAATAGAGAAGAATGTCATCTAAGAAAACAAGATGAAAGTTGGTTATGGCATAAGAGACTTGGACATCTAAAATTTGACCAGTTAATCAAACTCAAAAACCTCGAGGCAGTAAAAGATATTTCGAGAATATAAAAGCCCCAAGATTCAGTGTGTAAACCCTGTCAAGTAGGGAAGCAAAAAAGGACACAGTTTAAGTCCAAGAGCTTCACTTCAACAGAGAATCCACTCTAAAACTAGTTCATATGGACTTATGTGGACCATCAAGACAGGAAGGCACAGGAAAAGAAAACTACTTCATGCTAATTATTGATGATTACTCCAGACTTGGGTTTCTTTTCTCAAAGAAAAAGCTAAAGCATTTGAGAAGTTTAAGATATTTAAGGCTTTAACTGAGACTCAAACAGGGAAGAGGTTAAAGGCAATAAGATTAGACCGGGGAGGAGAGTTTATGTCTGGAGACTTCAAGGAATTCTGCGATGAGCATGGGATAAAGAGAGAATACACAATACCAATAACTCCACAACAAAATGGAGTAGTTGAGAGGCAAAACAAAACAATGGAAGAAATGGCCAGGTCAATGATGAATGAGAAGAACATTGGTCAAACCTACTAGGTAGAAGAAATACACACAACAGTCCATGTGCTTAACAAAGCTCACCTCAGACCACAAAGTGACAAAACACCTTATGAATTATGGTTTGGAAGACCTTCCTCAATCAAACACTTCAAAGTCTTTGGGAGTAAATGATACATAAAGAATAATGATGAAAACCTCAGCAAATATGATGACAAGGCGGATGCAGTTATTTTCTTAGGGTATGCTACAAATAGTAAAGGATACAGATGCTATAACAAGAGGCTGCATAAAATGGTTGGCTGTATTGATGTAAAAATTGATGAAGGAATCCTAGCAAGAGAGGTGTACGATAATGAGACTTCTACCGAAGACACAGCTAAAGCTGGAGATGAAAAGGTCCAAGAATAAAAAAATGAAGACTCTGAATCAGATCAAGACTCAGACACTCAGACAGACTCAAATCAGTAGTCAACTACAAATTCCTCCTCCAGAATCATTCAAAAGAATCATCCTGCAAGTCAGATAATTGGAGAAAAAGACAAAGGTGTACAAACCAGGAGAAAACTAATCAAAACCACTGAAAAATCTCATATAGCTCTCATATCCATGCTCGAACCTAAGAATTTTAATGAATCCAACACAGATGATCACTGGGTTAAAGCAATGAATGAAGACCTTGATCAGATTGAGAAAAACAATACATGGGAGATGGTTCAAAGGCCTGAAGGTAAAAATGTCATTAGCTCCAAATGGATCTTTAAGAATAAGTTGAATGAGCAAGGACAATTTATCAGGAACAAAGCGAGGTTAGTCTGTAAAGGCTATGATCAGATAGAAGGACTGGATTTTGATGAAACATTTGCGCCCATAGCAAGATTAGAATCTATCAAAATGTTTCTTGCCTATGCTTGTCATAAAAGGTTTAAAGTCTACCAAATGGATGTCAATTCAACCTTTCTCAATGGAGATTTAAGTGAAGAAGTCTATATGGAACAAACATATGGTTTCAAATTGTCTGATAACCCTAACTTAGTATGCAAGCTGAAGAAAGCTTTATATGGTTTAAAACAAGCCCCTCAAGCCTGGTATCACAGACTGGATACGTATCTCAAAGACAAAGGGTTCAAGAGAGGAACAACTGACAACAATCTGTATGTTAAGACAGAGGATAATGATTTGCTCATCGTACTATTCTATGTAGATGACATCATATTTCGATGTAATAAGGATTCACTGGTACAATGGTTTTCTTCTGCCATGGAGTCTAAATTTGAAATGTCTATGATAGGAGAACTGTCATTTTTCCTTGTTCTGCAAATTACTCAGAGGCCCGATGGGATCTTCATTTCTCAAGGAAAATATTTAAGAGAAATGCTGAAAAGGTTTCAAATGGAAGATTCTAAACCTGTGGGTACACCTATGGTAACTAGACGTAAATTAAGCAAGGATGATGATTCACCTGATGTTGATCAAAGCTCATATCGATCAATGATAGGAAGCTTGTTGTACATCACAACATCTCGCCCAGACATAATGCATGTTGTAGGAATGGTAGGAAGATATCAGGTTGCACCTAAACAGAGTCATTTGCAACCTGTCAAAAGGATTTAGGTACTTAAAAGAAACAATGACTTATGGTCTATGGTATCCCAGAAATCAAATTCTTCAGTTGACTTCTTATTCAGATGCAGATTGGGAAAATTGTGTTGATGAGAGAAAAAGCACCAGTGGAGGAGCCTTCTTCTTAGGTAACTCCTTAGTAGCCTGGCTTAGTAAAAAGAAAGGTTCCATTTCTTTATCAACCACAGAGGAAGAGTACATTTCTTCTGCTACCTGTTGCACACAGGTATTATGGATGATTCAAACACTTGCAGACTTAGAGGTAAAAGATACTGCACTGATACCAATTCATTGTGATAACACAAGTGCCATCAGTGTGTCTAAAAATCCTGTCCTCCACTCCAAGAAAAAACATATTCCCATAAAATATCATTTTCTGAGAGAGAAGGTCACCAATCAGATTGTTCAGGTCCATTACATTCCCACTACATAACAAATTGCAGACATCTTTACTAAGCCCCTAGCCAAGACACCGTTTGAATATCTCAGACAGAAGCTAGGTGTCATTTCGTTTCACACCTAAAAGAGTCCATCTTGTTAGGGGGAGATTTGTATTGTTTGAATATCTAATGCCTCCTTAAATTACTGCAATATCTCATGGGGAGCATGTCTCTTCTTTGAAATTGATGTCAAAGGGGGAGAAAAGAAGTCGGGTGCCTTAGTTTCCATCAATGCCAAAGGGGGAGACTGTTGGCAAATGTTTAACAGGTAGAGTATGCTTGTCATTGATGGAAAGTACAATAGTGAAGATGGCAGGATCAGAGTGTGCATCGATGGAAAAATAGGAACAATGTAAGCTCAGGAGGAATTAGCGCAGAGTCGAATGCAGTGTGTTTAACAGGTAGAAGGATAAAATTAAGGGCATCCATATTTCTCCATCTACAAGAGAAAGGAAGAAGAATAAAATCCCTTAGGTATCTGAGCATGTGAGAAGCTCAGGAGAGATAGCACTGAGTATGCATGTGAAGACTCTATAGAGGTGTAGAAGTCCAAGAATCCCTTGGGGATTCGGAAGTGAAATCTCAGGAGGAACAACGTCGAGGAGAACGAGCGCAACAAAGCTCAAGATACAGGAGTTCGCAGAAGAGAAGGAAGACAAAGGTCGAGGCCATTGAGAACTTGTAATTCTCCCAAGGTTGGGAGGAAAGTGTAAAAATATCAGGAGGGAGCACAGCTGCCATCAGATCGACTGAAGAAGAAGATATGAACCGTTGGTTTCTACAGCCAGGAGCCTAGCCAAGAGAGCTAGTGAGTAAAGAGCGCGTTGGGATTCGAGGAATCACGAATCCTAAGGACATACATGTTTAGACATTGGAAAGTATGAAACCTCGATGAGGAGGTTTGGCTGCGGTCATATAGCGGGAGGTCACGTGGACCATGAGCTCATCCAGAGGGATAATTGATGTTAGAGGCGTTAGATCTGAGCGCAGGGTCCGACCACCATTGGATTGAGGAAAACCTTCACGATCTTTAAAAAGTGCAAGGAGTAGAGGGCTCACAAATCCCAGAAACAGGAGAACCATCCATCTCAGGGGGTTATGTGGACCATTGATCCGACTCCCTGTTGGGGTTTTGAGGATCAAGAGTTGGAGATGTCAAAGAATATTGACATCAAGAATCCCGAAATCGCAATGTGTGAAATCACGACTGAACCTGAATCATCAGATCAAGATGTGATCTAGATCGTCGAACCAACTCACGTCAGCAGACCACGTCAGCTAGGAACACATGGCACAAATAGGTAATGACAAGTGTCAGAATGATTCAACATTTTAGGCACATGTAAGTCACGAATTAGAGTGACATGTGGCAGTAACCAACATGTGTCAATCCACGTGTGACGTCAGTAGATGGACACCACGTTGGAGTTTCGAGGATCGCGTTTTGGAAATGTCAAAGAAACATTGCAACAGGAATCCTGATTTCTCGATATGAAAAATCATGACTCAAATTGCATCCGTTGAATCAATATCAAATCTGGACTATTGATTCCAGTCAATGGAGAGGCATCAGGGATCGAGAGTTAGACATGTCAAAGAAAATTGACATCAGGAATACCGATATTGCGATAGGTGAAATCACGATATAATCTGAACCATCAGATCAAGTGTTGATCAGAGGGCTACTGATGCACGACACAGTGAAACTACCAGAAACCATTGATGGTGTCTGCTAGAGAATTCAAAGAAACCCCTGTGTGATCGCTAGAGGAGATGAAGAGTATGCAAGCTTCGTCCAAGTGAAGGAAGACTATTTTTAGAAGGGATTGACAGATGGATGAGCGTGGAAGCCTGTAACTAAAATAGAGAAGGTGAGCTTGAATGTCACAGAGAAGACGAAGAGTCCCAACTAATAGAGAGGCTGAGAAATCTCAACATAACATCCAGTGATGCTGAACGCGTGGGAAAATAGCCAGAGAAGTTGAAGAGTTATGATGATGATCACGCAGAGCACTCGAGAGGTGGAGGAGATTCGTGCGGTATGAGCATGCATAGGAATGGAAAATATTTCATGCACAAGATGCATAGAAGCTATATATACACGGTACAGAGAAGAGATGAGGTGGCTGTTGCTGTTGGTGGTTGTTGTGGTTGTTGTTGGTGAAGGTGATTCATGTGTGAAGAAGGAGGAGAGTGCAGCAGCTGAATAGCATAGAAGAGGAACTGTGCAGTGAATGGACATGGAGCATAGAATATAAAAAGAGGAAGATTAGACAGCGCAAGTGATGTGTACAGAAAGGCAATGAGACAGACAGAGCGATGAAATGTAGCAGAACAATGATAAGTCTAGTAAGCCATTGTTGAACATCATATCACTGTAATAAGTTTCAGTAGAAAATATTTATATTTCAGGGTGGTTGGGAGGAACTAGGGAGGACTGGGGTCCTCAAAGGTTCAAGTGGGTGCTTGAACACAGGGAGATGGTGCTTCCTTCTAGTTGGTGCTTCCTTCTAGTTGGTGCTAGAGAAACCAGGGAGTTGGTGCTTCCTTCTAGTGGGTGCTAGAGAAAACAAAGAGTTGGTGCTCTCAGCAAGTTGCAGCTTGCAAAACTGAGGTTGTAACCTCATTGTGAGTTGGTTATCATATGTATGATACTGTAAAGAATGTAACCATTACTTATCATATAAAGGAAAAGAGGTTTTTACCCTGCATGGGTTTCCTCGGGAAATATCTGTCTCTGTGTTTCTCATATGTGAATGATGCTAAAAGTGACATTGTTTATTTCCCTGCATTATTGTGATCATCATTCAGTGTCTCTACAAAGAGTTTAAAAGAACCATAGTCGTTTAAGAACGGTAACAACTGATTCACCCCCCCTCTCAGTTGTCTAACACAGGGCAACTCAGTGCCTGAGGACCAATTTGAAATCTCAAACGCTGACCGGTACTACAATCTTTTGAAGATGATAGAAAACAAAAGAGGAAATATCACACATGTGGAGAGAAAATGAGCATGTGTGACCTGAGAGTTTAACCCTAGTCTCGATGTAACCAAAATTAGATATCAGTTAGTTTATTTGTTTGTTTCCTTTTGTATAAAGAGAGGTTTTGTATGCCCAAAAGGGTGGTTATGATAGTTATGAGAAGGTAGGAGTTGTCAACAGTAGTTGTTCCCTTGAATTTTACTGTAACCATTTTCTTGATTCTGAATGAAGATAACAAAGGAAAATTGATCCAAATGTGTGAGACTGTTGTTTTCCATGATACTCTATTATTGTTGTTTGTTTCAAGAATGGTTGAATCTTGCTACAAGTGTATGTAGCTTTGAAATGTTTGCATATAATTTAATTCTCCTGTCTTCATGAGTGGTGCAAGGTGTGCACATAGTCCACAAGGAGTGCATTGACAGGGTTTGTTTCGACTCGTAAAGATCAAAAGAAATAGCGTAAGATTTTCTTTGTAGGAAGTGAAAAGAGACTGTCTCAGGGTGCACACAGTACTTGGAAGAACTCAAATCTTGTGTAAAGATTTGTTCAAGAGAGTGCACAGACCTGGAATTTGATGAAGAGTTGAAGTGACTCTGTAAAGAAGTCAAAGAATGAGAGTCGAGGAATGCCAGGAAGATGAGAAAGGATTATTTTCAAGAATCTTTGGATATGATTTTGACGAATTTCCCAGAAAAGAAAGAAGTTCTTGGGAGATCAAATATTTGAGAATATCAAGATCAGGAGGAGTAAAAGTTTCTAAGAAATGAGAAAGAGATCTAAGAAGTGGACTCGCAGGAAGGACAAAGGTCAAAAACTTTGAATCTTTTCGAAAAATCTTCTAAGTCTAAAGAAATCTTGAGCTCAGAGGGAAATGTTTGGACCATCCAATCAGCATCCAAAAAATGAGGAGAAAGCATAGAGGAAGAAATATCTTAGTCATTTGGTCTTAGTGTAAATGGATCGTGGTCATTGCACCAAGTTAAATTGAAGTAACTTAAAATATTTGAAAGTACACAGGGGGAACAAATTCACAAAATGTTGAAAAGATTTGAACTGTCCATTGTCAAGGAGGACACATGGCATGAGCACAACATTTCACTGACTTGTGACTTAAAGAAGTAAAAGTTTGATCTACAAGAACTTGGTAAGTGCAAAATCATGAAATGATCATAGTTGTTGATTGAAATAGGGATCTGAACTGTCGATCTGACCTGGTCAGGATTTCGCGACTCAGGAAATCAGAGGAAAGAGTTGCAAGAACTTGCGATACATGAAATCATGATATGATTTGAGCCATCGGATCAAGGAGAGATCCAGATTGTTAATTTCCCAGAGGGAGATGAGACGTGAAGTTTCAAAATGTGAAATTGCGATATGCTTAAAAGACTGGCCCATGGTCACAACGAAGGGTCACATTAGTGAAGGATAACCGAGGGACTAGGATGCGCTAGGATCATGTCAAAATTTCAGGAGTCAGGAGAGTCTAAGTGGCTCACATGTATAAGTCGCGAACTGTGAAATCACGATGCACCTTTCGAGTAGGCGACTGGTACCATCCTTGGTCATATTAAAGGGAGGGATTAACCAGGAGAGATAGCACCTAAGTACGCTAAGGTTTCCGAAGGCATTAAGGAGAAGGCCATGGGTTTCCATATAACCTGCAATCTAAGGGAAAGAGGGCTTGGTAAGTGAATTTGAGGTTCTTGAGGGGCCAAAGAGTCATTCAGAATTAGGTTCTTGATTGATCCTAGACTAGGAGGTCGCATAGCCCTTAGGATAGGAGGGGGAGTCTACATCAAGTGGTATCAATGATGATTTTCGTCTGTATATTTCAAGCGAAGGAGATAAAGGAGATAGAGGAGACAAAATAACTTGAATTTGTACTCTTTGTGTGAGATATGGTCAACACAATGCCACCAAGGAGACTAGGAGATCCACCTTTAGCCAATCATGTTGTAGAAAGAGAGATGTGAGAAATTCATGCAAGGCAAGAAGCAATGGAAGAAACGCATAGAAGAGCACCTGATGTTGGAGATGTTAGCAATGCAGATAGCGAGGATGTAAAATCTGAAGAATCTGTAAGAGAACATGTTGTTGAAGAATGCTTGCTAAGAGTAGTCGTTAGATTGGGATCTAGAGAAATGATAGAGGTCCCAATGTATGAAGGAAATTTGGATGCTAAGGAACTGCTGGATTGGATAACGTCCATGGACAAATATTTCGATTATGAAGACATTGATGGGGAGAAAAGGGTGAGACATGTTGTCACCGAGCTTAAAGGACACGCAACACTGTGGTGGGATGAACAACAGGTTGAAACATGAAGTAGAGGCAAACATAAGAAAAATAATTAGGATAGAATGGTGGTCAAGGTGAAGGATAAATTCATGCCCAACAATTATCGGATCAATCTATTTAGGAAGTTGTAGAACCTAAGACAGACGGGTATGACAGTCAAAGAATACACATAAGATTTCTACAAGATGAACATCAGAGTTGGAAAAAGATAGAGGGATGGATAAAAAATTGCCAGGTATATAAATGGTCCAAGGTATGAAATCCAGGATGAGATCAACATGAGGTCAGTAAGGATAGTGGAGGATTCTTATCAGTTCGCACCGAAGGTAGAAGAGAAGTTGGCCAGAAAACAAAGCCAATGAAGTAGAGGTAAAATCTCAGCCCCAAACAAAGGCAAGGGAGATTCTCATGACAAAACCTATAATTAAAAAGACGAGGTGGAAACTCCACACAGTCACTCGGAAAGAGGTGGAAGTTCCTGAGGAAGACAGGGTAGTGGAAGAAACTCTTCTAGACGAAGAGGTAGATAAGGAATAAGATGTTATGGCTATGGAAATATAGGGCACATGTCTTGGGAATTCCCCAAGAAGAAGAAAGAGAGAGGAGAAGATCACATTTTAGAAGCACAAAGAGGAAATGTTGAATAAGAGGGAGCCAAAGATGGAACATCCATGATGATGAGAAAGGTTGTCTTAAAACCAGAGGCAAAATTTAAAAATCCAGTACAGAGGAATAGTCTATTCATGACAGCTTCCAAAACTAAAGACATAGTATGGAAGGTGATAATTGACAGTGGGAGCACTGATAACTTAATATCCATGTAAATGGTTGATAAATTGGAGCTGGAGAAAAGTACACACCCATAGCCATATAAAGTCTCATGGTTGCATAAAGGACACCAGGTAATGGTAACTAAACAATGCTTGGTTGAATTTAAGATAGCAGGATATAGAGATGAAATTCTGTGTGATGTAATTCCCATGGATGTATGCCATATTTTGTTGGGAATAACATGGCAGTTTGACAAGAATGTCATTCATGATGGGAGGAAGAATACATACACCTTGGAGAAGAATGGTAGGACACACATGTTGTTGCCAATAGAAGAGAAGAAAGTGAAAGGGGAAGATAGCACAAGCACGTGATATGCAGTTTTTTGTGGGAAAGAACTCCATAAAGAAGTTAAAAAAGAATGGGATATGCAGTTTTTTGTGGTGAGGAAACCTAGAGTTATCCTTACTAGTACTTTGATGGATTATTTTCCTGAAGGAGTTCAAAACTTGTTGGATAATTTTTGTGACATAGTGGTGGATGAGTTGCCTAACTCATTACCACCCATCAGAAGTATCAACCATTATATTGATTTGATACCAGGAGAAAGTCTTTCAAACAAAGTGACATACAAACTGACACCTTGAGATAATGAGGAGGTAAATAACAAGGTCCAGGAATTGTTAGACAAGGGTTTGGTCAGAGAAAGATTGAGCCCATGCACAGTACCAACTGTGTTGAGTCCAAAGAAATATGGAGGATGGAGAATGTGTAGAGACTCAAGAGCCATCAACAATATCAATATTAGGTATAGATTCCCTTTTTCAAGAATAGATGATTTAATGGACTAATTAAGTGGGGAAAATTTATTTTCTAAGATATATTTGAAAAGTGGATATCACCATATCAAAATGAGAGAAGGTGATGAGTGGAAGACAACCTTTAAGAAAAATGAAGGTTTTTATGAGTGGCTTGTTATGCCATTTGGCTTAACCAATGCCTTGAGTACTTTTATGAGGTTGATGAATGAAATACTAAAATATTTCATTGGAAAGTTCGTGGTTGTGTATCTAGATGGTATATTGATCTTTAGCAAGACTAAAGAGGAGAAATTGAGGCACCTGACACTAGTGACGAGGATACTATTGTAGGAGAAGCTATTGATAAAACTGAAGAAGTCCTCTTTTATAAAGACATAACTCATTTACTTGGGTTTTGTGATCTCTTCAAATGAATTGAAGATGGACTTGGAGAAGGTGAAAGAAATCAAAGAATGGCCATCACCAAGGAACATGTTTGAGGTAAGGAGATTCCATGGATTAGCGAGTTTCTACAAGAAGTTCATCAAAGATTTCAGCGGAATTTGTGCACCAATGATGGATACACTGAAAAAAATGCACAAGTCTTTTAAATGAATAGAGGAGCTTGAGAATAGCTTCAATACACTGAAGGAGAAAGTAACGGAGCAACCAATCCTAGTCTTGCCAAATTTTGAGAAGATGTTTCAGGTGAGGTGTGATGCAAGTGGAGTTGCGATTGGAGGAGTTTTGAGCCAGGACAATAGACCTGTTGCTTAATTCATTGAGAGGCTGAATGAGACTAAGAGAAAATACTCCAACTATGACAGAGAGTTTTATTCCATAATCCAATCCTTGAAGAAATGGAGACACTACCTGGTCCCCCAAGAATTTTTCTTGTATAGTGATAACCAAGCATTCCAATTCATAACCAGACAGGAAAATTTGAATCAAAGGCATGCGAAGTGAATTAAGTATATGTAGAATTTTACTTTTTCCATAAACGATATTGTTGGGAATGAAAACAAAGTTGCTAATGCATTGAGTAGGAGATGTTTGACTCTGTAGGAATTTCAGGTAAGGACCTTAGGGTTTGAACACCTTGAGGAAATGTACAGTGATGATCCAGATTTCAAGGAAGCATATGAATCATGCACAAACCCCGTGCTCAGAGATAGGATCCAGTGGAAAGACTATATTCTTCAAGATGGATTTTTGTTTAAGGGAAATCAATTTTACATACCAAAATTCTCAATGAGGGATAATCTTTTGAAGGAAAAACATAGTGTAGGATTGGCTAGACATTTCGGCCATGACAAGACATTTGTGTAGTTGAGCAATTCATAATATTGGCTAGGTATGAGAACATATGTAATAAAATTCGTGAATAAATGTAGAATCTACCAACATGCAAAAGGAAAAATACAAAACATTGGATTGTATCAACCATTGCCCATACCTAAGAGGACTTAGGATGCAATAAGCATGGATTTTGTGTTGGGACTACAAAGAATGCAAAAAGGATGTGATTCCATATTTTGTTGGTTATGGAACCTGATTATCTTCCTAATTCAGAGGTCTTTTACTTCCATCCGTGTTTATACCCCATGAAGTATTTACATCCCAGAAGTGTTAATTTTTCAGACCCCAACCCAGTTTCAGTCTCGTTGATTTTCAAGCAAAGTTTCAGCATATAAAAACTTAATAGAAAATAAACTTCAGAACTGAAACATGAGGATTCTGAAAATCGTTTTCAATGCAGAAATAAAATATCAGCAATATGCAAAACTCAAAAAATATAGACACAAATATTTTCGGTCTAACTTCGACCCTGGAAAAACCCACAAGAGGAAAACCAGTGAGAGAGAGCTTTGTATTATTTATGAGCTTCTAAGAAATTCTTTTACAGCATATTCTTCTTCAAAAATTTGCACAAACTTATCTAGACATTCATGTAGCTTTGCTCCTCGATTTCTGAACCAAAAATCCGTACAATTGTACGGTTGTCCAAGCAATTAATGTTGCACGGACTGTCTCAAAATTCATGCCAAAACTCTACTAGGTCTCAATTTCTGTGCCACTAAATGTTGTTCGGCAGCCTTGGAATGCATGCCAATACTCCCAGAAATTGCAGTTGTTGTCTCTTTTCTTCAGCTCAACCTCTCTCTTGCTCTCTCTTGTTCTCTCAACAAGAATGCTTGAACTCCTCTTGTTCTCTCTTATTCTCTCAACAAGAATGCTTGAACTCATTCTTATTCTCTCAACAAGAATGCTTCAACTACCCAAGAATGGGTGCGCCCTCTTGCCCAAGTCGAACTCATGAGGGAAGGTGAGGAGTTTTCTAATCTAACGATTGAGATTATATTAGATGGGTGGCTAAGATTTGGTGTCTCTTCACTCACCCTCACTTTAATCATAAATTCACATTTTAATTTGCATCTCACAAATTAAATGACTAGGACCCACATTCGGAACTTTCTCCCCCTTAGGCACCTAGGGAAGAGAAACACTTGCCTTGGTACTTTATTTTAATTAAAATTTTTTTTTAACAAGAAGTATGTACACTCTTCCATGAGGGGGAGTGTAGAGAGGGGGTACCTCCTCTACGAGGTCTGGGGGGGCTATCCCCCTGGTTGGGGGGTCTGGGGGAAAGCGGGCCCCCAAAGGAAAAATTTCCTTGTAAATGTATATTGTAATTTCATTGTAAATCTAGACCGTTCATTATAAGGTTGCATATCCAACAGTAAAGATTATGTTAGGGTTTTTTCCCTAGAAGGAAACCCTCTTTTATGAGGGAAATGTATTGCGGCTATGGATGATGGTGAATATTGTATTATGAGATAGGATATTGTGAGAGAAATAAGAGGAAGTTACAACGGTTTTGTTGTAGGTTGTATCCCTTCATATGTTGGATAATAATAAAGGAAGGACCTGACAATTTCTCTAGTGGACATAGCCCATACTGGGTGAACCACATAAATCTGTGTCTCTATTGTATTGTGTATCTTTTGTGTTTTTTTTCCACACTTGTTTTATTTATTTTTCCACGGTCCTATTTTTCTAACAACTGGTATCAGAACGAAAGGTAACTCACTGAAAAAGAGGGTTCCTGGTTCAAGTGGGAGAAATGTTGGAAGATGGAAAGTTTAGGGTCGAGAAATTTAACGACCAAAAATACCAGTTATGGAAGATGCATATGGAAGACTATTTATATCATAAGGATCTATTCCTACCATTGGGTGGAATAGAAAAGAAGCCAATGGCTACGAAGGATGAAGAATTGGAGATTCTTGACAGAAAGGCTCTAGGAATGATACGACTGAGCTTGGTAGTGTCGGTGGATTTCAATATTTCGAAAGAAAAGACAACGAAGGATCTAATGGATGCATTGTATAAACTGTATGAAAAACCTTTGGCATCCAATAAGGTATTTCTAATGAAGATATTATTTAATATGAAAATGTCAAAAGGTGGGAATATTGCAAATCATTTAAATTATTTTAATATGGTTACTAATCAACTATGTTCTGTAAAAGTGGACTTTGATGATGAGGTTAGGGCACTTCTAATCTGTGCTCATTGCCAAAAAGATGGAATGGCTTTGTCATGGCTGTAAGTAACTCTATCTCTGGTTCAAATACTTTAAAATTTGATGATGTTGTTGGTGTTATCCTTAGTGAGGAAATGCGACGGAAAATCAAAGGTGAGACATCAGGAAATGCATTGAACGTGGAGAATAGGGGAAGACAAAAGGATAGAGGAAAGGGCTAAGGGAACCATGGGAATTCTAGGAAGGGCAGATCCAAATCTAGACTTGGAAAGATAGAGTGTTGGAATTGTGGGAAGAAAGGACATCTGAAAAAATACTGCAGAGATCCAAAGAAACAAAGAGATGGACAACAAGAGAGAAATCAAGAAGCAAATGTAACAGGTGATGTGTTACAATATGCTTTAATTCTTTATGTAGATAATATTTCTGAGTCTTTTGTAGTAGATTTAGGGGCTTCATTTCATGCCACACCCCATAGGAAACATTTTCTAGATTATGTTCAAGGTGATTTTGGATAGGTTCATTTGGGTGATGATGCACCATGCAAAATTGTTGGAATGGGAAAGGTAAAAATAAATAAATGCAATGGAAACCAATGGTTGTTGAAAGAGGTAAAACATGTTCCATATTTAAGGAAAAATCTGATTTCAATAGGGCATTTGGAAAGTTAAGGTTGTATATCCATATTTACAGATAAGACATGGAAGGTCATCAAAGGATCATTGGTGATAGCGAAAGGAGAGAAGGTAGGTACATTGTATTTATGTACTGGCAATATTGACTCTTCTATCTCTTTAGCTTATATAGGAGTGGATATAGCACTATGGCATCATAGGCTTGGACACATGAGTGAGAAGGGGATGAAAATACTTCACAAAAGAAATTTGTTTCCAGATCATAAACAAATTGATTTGCACTTCTGTGAGCATTGTGTTTATGGAAAACAAAAGCGAGTCATATTTATTAGAGTCGGAAAAGAAAATAAGAGTGAAAGGTTAGAGGTTGTGCATATAGATGTATTGGGACCAGATCAGGTATCATCTCTTGGTGGCTTTATTTATTATGTTACTTTTATTGATGATGCAACTAGAAAAACTTGGGTTTATTGCATTCGACAAAAATCTGATGTTTTTGAAACTTTTAAGAAATGGAAAGATTTGGTTGAGAATGAGATAGAAAAAAGGTTGAAGTGTCTCAGATCAGATAATCGAGGTGAATATTGCAGCAAGGAGTTTGATTATTACTATTCATACCATGGGATTCGTAGAGAGAAGATAGTTCCAATAACACCGCAAGAAAATGGTGCGTCAGAAAGGATGAACAGGACAATCATGGAGTATGCAAGGAGTATGAGATTGCATGTTGGTTTGCCCTTACAGTTTTGGGAAGATGCTATAGATATTGTTGTTTACTTAATAAACAGAGGACCTTAAAGCTCTTTGGATGGTAGAATTCCAGAGGAGGAATGGACAGGAAAAAAGGTAAACTATTCCTTTTTGAAAAATTTCAGTTGTGAAGCATCTGTCCATATTGATAAAGAAAATAGAACAAAGCTTGAGGCAAAATCCAAGAAGTGCACCTTTATTGGATACGATGTTAATGATTTTGGTTATATCTTATGGGATTATGAAAATAACAAAATCATTAGGAGTAGAGATGTCATATTCAATTAGAAGGTCATGTACAAAGATCAGTTGCATGGAAAGAAACAGGAAGAATAAAAACAAGAATACATGGTGCTTGATGAGATCACTGAAAAAGAAATTCCAAATGAACTAGAAAATCAAAATTTACAACAACGGGAGAAGAAGGTACCTCAAACACCTACAAGTGTTGTTAGAAAATCTACCAAGTTAAGTATACCCCCTGAATGATACTCTCCTTCATTGTATTATTTATTGTTGATTGATTCTGGTGAACCGGAATGTTATGAAGAGGCAATGCAGGTAGACACCAAAAGGAACTGGGAGCAAAGAATGAAAGAGGAAATGGATTCCTTGGTAAATAACCATACTTGGGACTTGGTTCAGTTGGCTGCAATAAAAAGAGCATTGCAGAATAAATGGGTTTACAAGTTGAAGGAAGAAGATGGAGGAGAAAAGTGGTACAAGGCTAGACTTGTTGTAAAGGGGTTTGCACAAAAAAAAGGTATAGATTTTGATGAAATATTTTCTCCTATTGTTAAAATGACTTCAATTAGAACTATTTTAAGTCTTGTGGTAGTAGAATATTTTCATCTTGAATAGTTAGATGTAAAAACAATTATTCTCCATGGGGATTTGGAGGAAGAGATTTATATGCAGCAGCCATAGGGGTATGAGGTCAAAGGGAAGGAGAATTTGATATGCAGGTTGAAGAAGAGCTTATATGGCCTAAAGCAAGCTCCAAGGCAGTGGTATCTAAAGTTTGACAGGTTTATGACAGAACAAGGTTATAGTAGATGTCATTCTGATCATTGTGTTTATTTTAAAAGGCTAGAAAATGGAAGCCTTATTATCTTTCTATTGTATGTAGATGGCATGCTTGTTGCAGGGTCTAATATGCAGGATATAAATGTGCTCAAGAAGAAATTATCCAGTTCATTTGCGATGAAGGATTTGGGTGCTGCAAAGAAAATCCTTTGTATGAGAATAACAAGAGACAGGAAAAATCACAAACTAACATTGTCTCAGGGTGAGTACACAGAGAAGGTGTTGGAGAGGTTTAGAATGCAGAATGAAAAACCAGTTAGTACACCATTGGCCAGCCATTTGAAATTAACTAAGGAAATGTGCCCCAAGACACAGGAGGAGATAGAATACATGTCCATGGTCCCATATTCAACAATAGTTGGTAGCTTGATGTATGCAATAGTTTGCACAAGACCAGATATTGCACATGCAATGGGAGTTGTGAGAAGATATATGAACAATCCAGGTAAAGAACATTGGGAGGTAGTAATGTGGATTCTCAGATACTTGAGAGGTACTTCTAATCATGAATTATGTTTTGGAGGTTCAGAAACTGTTCTACAAGGATATGTTGATTTAGATATGACAGGTGATAAAGATAGCAGGAGGAGTACCACAGGGTGTGTGTTTACTATAGGTGGAACAACTGTAAGTTGGATTTCAAAACTGAAAAAGGTTGTTGCACTTTCAACAATAGAGGTAGAGTATGTTACTGTTACAGAGGCTAGTAAAGAGATGATTTGGTTATAGAGGTTTATGGAGGAATTGGGAAAGAAGTAAGAGAATAACAGGTTGTACTGTGATAGTGAGAGTGCCATTCATCTTGCAAAGAACTCAGTCTTCCATTCGAAGACTAAGCATATACAGTTGAGGTACCACTTCATACAATCCACCTTGGAAGATGGACATTTGAAGTTGGAAAAGATACACACTAGCCAGAATACTGTAGACATGTTAACAAAGGGAGTAACCAGGGAGAAACTGAGTTCCAAATCAGTTTCAGTTGGTCTTCAAGAATGAAGATGAAGATGAGAATTTTTCCAGGTTCAAGAAGTTTCAGAGTCCGGCATATACAACAGCAATGGAGTTGTTGAGATTAGTCTCCAAGTGGGAGATTGTTGGTTGGGTCCGGGGGGCTATCTCCCCAGCTGGGGTGTCTGAGGGAAAGCGGGCCCCTAGCAGGGGGTTAGGGGGCGATGCCCCCGAAGGAAAAATTACCTTGTAAATGTATATTGTAATTTCATTGTAAATCTGGACCGTTCATTATAAGTTCGTAGATGTAATGGTAGATATTATGTTAGGTTTTTTTCCCTAGAAGCCAACCCTCTTTTATGAGGGAAATGTATTGCAGTTATGGATGATGGTGAATATTGTATTATGAGATAGGAGACTGTGAGAGAAAGAAGACGAAGTTACCATGAGTTTGTTGTAGGTTGTATCCCTTCATGTGTTGGATAATAATAAAGGAAGGACCTGACAATTTATCTGGTGGACGTATCCCACACTGGGTGAACCACATAAATCTGTGTCTCTATTGTATTATGTATCTTCTGTGTTTTCTTTCCACATTTGTTTTATTTTATTGCTCCATGGTCCTATTTTTCTAACATATTTGTGATGGGGCATAAATTTTCAAATATGACACACTTTATCCCATGTCAGAATTCCAATGATGCAATGCATGTTGCAAATCTATTTTTCAAGGAAGTTGTAAGACTTCATGGCCTACCCAGAAGCATTATCTCAGACAGAGACACCAAATTTGTTGGTCATTTTTGGACAACACCGTGGAAGAAGTTGGGGATAGATTTGTCCTTTAGCTCATCTTATCACCCTCAGAAAGATGGAAAAATTGAGGTGGTAAACATAATTTTGGGGAACTTGTTCAGGAGTCTGGTCACTGAGCACCATAATCCGTGGGATCAGATTCTGCCACAAGAAAAATTTGCATACAAAGACTCACCAAACAGGAGCACTGGGAAGATCCTGTTCCAAATATTGTATGGAATGGAATGAAACCCTAGGGAGTGTTTGAGTTGAGGGACTTGGAACATAGTGAGATTAGAAGAGTTGGAGAAGAATATTTTTCTGCAGAAATGAAGAAGATCCATAGCTATATCAAGGAGAAATTGCAGAGTTCTAGCCAAGAGTATAAGTGCAGAGCTGATCAACATTGTAGAGAAATTCAATTTGAAGTTGGATATCAAGTTCTGGCACATCTTAGGAAGGAAGTGTTCCCTAGGGGGACATATAACAAGCTAAATATGAATAATATAGGACCATGTAAGATCTTGAGGAATTTTTATGCAACCGCCTATGAAACCGAGTTGCCAGATGATGTGGGCATATCCCCCATATTCAACGTGTCAGACATGTATCCTTACAGGAAGGATGGAATAGATGGATCAATAGATCAAGAGAATATTCAATAGGAGAAAAAAATTCCTATAGCATAAAAACCACAGATGGAAGAGATCGTTGATCATAGGATTGGTAAGAAGACCAAGAGGAAGACCTATTTTGAATATCTAGTCAAGTGGAAGGGACACCCAATAGAATATGCCAACTAGGAGAGTGAAGTTGATATCCATAAGCATGGAAGGTCAGTACAGGAGCTCATGGACAGGAGTCCATGAATTTTTTTCTAGGGGGAGTATGATGTAGGATCATCATTAGCAAGCACATGTGGTAGGACAACTCAACACCTGAGGACCAATTCATAATCTTGAATGCTAACCGGTACTGCAATATTTTGAAGCTGATAGAAAACAAAAGCGGAAAGATCACACACGTGGAGACAAAATGAGCATGCATGACCTGGGATTTTAACCCTAATATCGATGTAACCATAATTAGATAGAAGTTATTTTATTTGTTTGTTTCCTTTTGTATAAAGAGAGGTTTTGTACACCCAAAAGGGGGGTTACGATAGTTATGAGCAAGTAGAAGTTGTGAATAGTATTTGTTCCTTTGAATTTTACTGTAACCATTTTCTTGATTCTGAATGAAGATAACAGAGGAAAATTGATCCAAATGTGTGACACTATTTTTTTCCATGATACTATATTATTGTTGTTTGTTTCAAGAAAGAATGATTCTTGCTACGAGTGTATGTAGCTTTGAAATGTTTGCATAGAATTTAATTCTCCTTTCTTCATGAGAGGTGAAAGTGTTGGAGTTACTTCACACACACCGAGGATTTCTTTTTCCTAAGGTTTTTATTTTTTTATTAGTCATTAGCCAGTCTCCTATATTTTAGGAGAGAATATTCTACCTGGATAATATTCTCTTTCAGTTCACACTTCAGTTTGACTAGTTGAGTTGAGTTTAGATATTGCATTGGGATCATCACCATGCAACATTGGGATCATCACCATAATAATTCGACCTTACCTTGGTATCATCACCAAAGTGGCACATTATCCTTGATTCCTTAAGTTAACTCCTCAATACTTTATGTTCAGTCAGTTAACTGAAGACTAGTTGACTAGTTAACTCAACTAGGTGGCAGTTCACTCCCGTAACTGCCTTAGAGACTAGAATAGGTGGAAGTTCACTCCTGTAACTATTGGTGTGTGTCCAGATCATTCTAGAACACCACTATGGTGACTTGGTTCACCTCAAGTCGAACTCATTGAGTTATACAAAGTATATCATGTGTAATTATTCATTATTCACAATGGTTAATGAGAATTCTTTCCATTCCTTCTCTCCTCCTTCTTATTTTTGAATTCTCTCTACAAATGTGTGTATCATTGTTTAGATAGATCTATTTTGTGCAGGTCAACACATTTACATGGTATCAGAGCCAATGGAGTGCTAAGCAAATCTACACCAAAAATTGTTGCAGGTACTGAAGATTAAAGATAGTGGAAAGATGGAATTCCAAAAAGAATTCATTCTTACACCTTACAACTATTTTTCATGGAAGGAGAAAATATCCATACATATCCGATCCAAAGGGTTGTATAGGTTAACCATGAATATAGATAGAGAACCAACATCAGCCATAGAAAAATCCAAGTACTTAAATCGCATGGATGAGGCACTCGAAACAATTTGCAGTCTTATTTCTCCCAATATCCTTTTTCATATATCTTCCTGTAAGACTCCCAATGAAGCCTGGACCATCTTGGAAGGGCTCTTTGGAAAACAGAATGAGATGAGGGGACACATGCTAGAGGTGGAGCTGCTCACATTGGATCCAAAAAGATTCCATAATATCCAAGATTTCTTTACAAAATTCAAGGATTTACTGTCGCAACTCAAAGCTTGCGGGGTTAATAAATTGAAGGAGGAGAAACAAATGGTTCTCACCATTCTCTCCAATATTGGACCTGAATTCTCTGTATTTGTATCCACATTCCAGTCTATTAGATTCACCTCTAGATCCACCTGGAAGATGCCTTCTCTTGAGGACTTTATCGAATCCCTGACACAAGAGGAAACCAAGATAATCAACATGGGAGCAATCAAAGGCCCAAGGGCGCATGCACTCACTATGCATGATGGCAGCCATAAATACCAGAAATCTAAAGATAAATATAATAGGAAATCTCATGCACATACGAAGAAGGAAGGGTACACAAAACCCTTCACTGATGACTGTCATTGAGTCCTTAATACATTGGTGGTTTGGTGTTCTATAGTCTTCCATCAATTTCCTTCGCACATTGGTTTCATGAAAACACTTTGACATTATGGATTAGACCCTTGGCGCAATCATTTCATACAACATATATTTGTTATGATCAAACCCTTGGTGTTGATTTCGAAACAATTGTTTTGATTTTAAAAACATGCAAACATTGCTTGTGAAATTTTTTGGGTCGACTCACCATAGTTTTCATTAATTGTTGGAATGGCATTTGATTTTAACACATTGCACTAGTTATTTGAATCACCATATGCACCATCGGTTGTATAGTTGGATATGACTGTTTTGCATGGGCCGATCTAGCTCCACCACCCTCGCACACTCAGGCATTAATGCCTCCCTCCTATCTCGGGTTACCTATTTTGGTTTTGAGGAATTCTATGAGCTATTCAATCCTACGTCTACCCTGACCAAACCCTTGCCCATTCACCCAGCTCATTGTGTGCTCTCGTCTATGGCACATGTGGTGCACATAGAGCCCAATGGAAGCCAAACACTCCTGCTATTCAACAATGCCCGTGAGGATTTAGAAAATAGTGGTTGGCTAGTGTTTATCCATAGATTCGAGGGTTTTAACCTTTCGGTTGCCCAACAGTTCACCCTCACCTTCGACGGTTGCAGGGCTAAGGTCAGAGACATACAACTCGAGCTAAATGAGGAATTCATAAGTTCGGCTACAGGCTTACCAGCCACAGGGAAAAGGTGGTTCAAAAACTCCAAAGTAGACGAGATGTCATGGTCACTTCTGTTCATATCAAGAAATATTGTTAGTTGTGATAGAGGGATGCCTCTCACTACCCTCAAACCCAGGTGGCACGATCTTTTGGCAATCGCTAAATAGCTTGTGACCTGCGAAGGTCGTTATGGCTTGGTATTTTTGTATCATCTTCAGTTGTTGATGAATTTTATAGGATACCCTCTGAATATGCCACATTATCTTCTACGTAGTCTGTACAAGATGTCCAAAAGATTCAAGCGTGAGAAGGCTGATAGCAGCCTTTTTCATCACTGCTTGATCAAACTCATTTTCATCTACCATTTGAACCTTAGCAGTGACTGTTGGCAAGCCTTCCTATAAAGGAATGTCTTTTCCACTTGCAAGTCTGTCCAAGTGGACAAGGTTGTGGTTACTGAAACTTTGGTTGGGCCAGCCGTACCATTTCATATCCTTCTACCCCCTATTAAACCCCCGTATTTCCTCGACCTTGACCTACCTGATACTATTGGCGATCCATGTGCTAAAGACAATGCTAAGGCCGCTAAGAAGCCTATGAGGAAGAAAGGTAAGGGTGATACTAGTGTGAAAAGTAAAGGAAAGAAAAATTCCCGATGGATATTCAGATGTGCGAGGAACAAACCCAAGCAAAACATTGACCAAAAGCCAATAGTGTTGAGCGAGGGCTCAGACTCCGAAATTGAATGTTTCCTAGCTGAGGAATATCCCTATTCTCATGGCCTGTGCTCTACGAAACCCTATGACTATGTCTCCAAATTACCTCCGTGCCTAAAAAATGACCCTAAATTCCTGGGAATCAAGCTTCACAAGGAAACCCCTGGTAACTTGAAAGAACCCTCGCTTGTGATGCCAAAGCCCGATCAACTGTCATGTACACATTGTAATGCCTAGCTTGAATGTTATTACACTGGCGTTCCCCTGTTACAAACTAAGATCAAATTGTTAGAGGAATGGGTGACAGTGCTGTCGAAGGAGAATGACAGGCTACAAGCTAACGAAAAGAAACAAAAAACCACCGGCTCAATTGTCTTTAGAAATGTCGAGGCAGCAACAGCCTTTGTCAATTCCAAGCTATCATGATCGAATCGTTTTCTTAATGCCCAGGTATGTATCTCAAAATTGATTTTGTTTTATGAGTTGGTTTTAATATAACCGATTGGGTTTTTTCTTCAATTAGCTCTATTCATTTTTAATAGATTCAAAATGACTCTGTTATGTTCATTTTACCAAAAGTGATATTGTTATGAATCATGTACAGAAGATTTGTTTTCTAAACTCGGACACAACTACGATTTGGTTAATGCTATTTTATTGTTCTCATATTAGTATAAATGATTGGTTGTTTTCGATTCTGTTTGGTTTTCCTTTGAAACAATTTTGCATGTTTCAATCAGGGTAGTCGATTGGGTTTGCTTTCGATTAGTTCTGTTTATTTTTAATAGATTCAAAACAATCCTGTTGACTTCGATTTACCATAAACAATTCTGTTTCATTTTGAATAAATATTTTCGTTTGGATTATGATTGCATTCGACCTTGTATAAAATATTTGTTTGCTAAAATCATGTAGATATGTTTTGATTGATACGATTTTTCACAACGATTGTGTCGACCCCCGAGTTAGTTCGATTCGTTCCTGTTTGATTTGATTTTCAAATGATTGTTGTGTGCCTTGAATTAGCATGAGTTGGATTGGTATCAAAGGTAGATTTGATACGGCTCTATTAGTTTGTATTCAAAAAAATAATTCTGTTGAGTATATTGAATTCTTACCAGATATTTGCTTGATATTCGTTTTGGGTTTGTTTTGATTGAAATAGATTCAAACATGATTTCGTTTGCTCTCAATTAGCATAGAAGTTTTGGTTTAATGATTTGCTTTGTTTTAAATTAGCAATTAAATATTGTTTAATAGGTAGGATATATTTTTGTTAGTTTTGGTTTGATTTTAAAACGATTTTGTGTTCAAATTAGACCAGCTACAGAATCGCAAGATTCTGTAGCTTGTATTAAAATTTAATTTTTTGTTAGTTTTACAAATAAAATATCATCTAAACTTGTCTATTCTTGTCCACTTTCAGGTGCATACGAATTTCAATGACCAATTAGATATGGTGTGGCAGTTTAGGAGATACTTTTGTGATATAGTTTTGTTATAGGTTGTTAGCTTTAGTCATAAATAGGGACTTGGGAGATTGTTCCCAGATTTTTTGTAAACTGTTTTGATAATTCCCACAGGGATGTTTTACCCTGTGATCTTTAAATACTTGTTATTTTTTTGTAATGGACCCATTATCGATTGTGGGGAGAACTAGACTATGAATTTATAATGATTCAAACTGGGATGAAAGTTGATGTCTTGTAACAACTTTAGCTTTCAATATATCAAACTTTTATTTCAAGTTTTCTTCATATCAGTTTGCAATCAATTATTGGCTACTTTAGCTATCATGATTCATTGCAGGTTGATGTGATTTGGTTTATGCATTGTCCATATCTGATCTCTCTTATTTTAAAGTACAACAATTACTTTGTTTCCATTTAATGAATTAAAGTTTTACCTTCTTCGTTAAATGAATCATTTTGTACAGATCTTCGCATATGGGTTTATCTAATTGTGATGATTTGTAAATCATAAGATTGTTGTCCGTTTTATGTCTTGTTTGTCCTGTCATTGATATTCAAAAGAGCACTGTTGCTTCCTGTTTACAAGAAGCTCGCAGAGAATCTGGTGCGGGTTTCCTCCCATAGAACAGCTGAACTGGATCTTTTACACAGGACAAATTGGAAAGCGTTATTACAGGTTAGTTTATTAGTGTTATTTAAGTAGTTTAGAAAGATATATATAGTTTAGATTTATTGGTTTGGATTATTATTTTCAATTGCTCAGCTTAGATAGATTCTGTTTTATTTCTTTCTCATAAAATTATAAAATCAAAAAATAGTTTTGTTGTCACAGGACAACTCACAAATGATTTTAGCAGGTTTTCATGTAAAATCTGTAATCTGTAAATATTGTACATTTGTGATTAAGATCTAATTTTGTTGATAGCTAAACATTTAATTTCGTAGAATTATTATATAGTATTAGATAGTAAATTGCATATATTTATTTCATATTCGTTTATAGTTTTCTTTAATTATTGTTTTTCATTTAGATTAGTTCTTTTAGTTAGTTTTTCTTTCGTTTTCCTAGGACTTAGATCGGCCAACGGAGTCGCTAAACCCGTCAGAGTGGATCATCCCAAATGGCTTGGGTTATTTAGACAACCTCGGACCGGATCCACTCTTCCAGTTGGCGAGCGTTCATTTTCACCCGTCAACACATCCCTGAGGGTGCAAAGAATAAGAAGCCAGAAGATCTGAATTCCAAGAAAGGCAATTCTAGCCATGCCTTGCTTGCAATCAACTCCTCTCTCGATGCTTGGATCGTAGATTCAGGAGCATCACATCACATGGCTGCCTCAAAAGAAGTATATTATTCTTTGGATGCATGAAAAGGTCCTCCTATTCTGATGGGGGACAACTTTTCTTTCGAAGTCACCGACAAAGGAAGGATTGAACTCACCAACAGAATCTTCGAGAATGTGTTGCATGTTCCCAAGATTACTGTCAACCTTATCTCTGTGTATTGAATGATGAATTCCAGCACCAAAAAGAGAGTCATATTCACACCAAATTTCATGGACATCTATGAAATCCAAACCAACTCTAAGGTTGCTACCGATGAGGTAAATCATCAGTCTAGATTGTATACATTTTCTGAATTCATTGAACCTGATTTTGCTTTACTGCTTACTCGTGCTGATGAAAGTAGTAGGATATGGCACAAAAGGCTTTGACATTTGAATTTCAGATACATGCAACAAATTAGAAAGAACAAATTAGTTGATGGTCTACCAGACATCCATTTCTCTAAGGGAGTATGTGAGGGATGTGTTCTCGAAAAATACCCTCAAGAGAAATTTGATAAAGGAAAGTCTCAACGAGCTTCTGCACCTTTATATCAGATCCACAGTGACCTCATGGATCCTTTTCCACATCCATTGATCATAAAAGTGAGGTTTGTTCTAATTTTTCTTGATGATTTCTCACGTTTTACTTGGATCTACTTTCTCAGGAAAAAATCCGAGGTCTTTCAACACCTCAAAGATTTCAAAGCTTTGGTTGAGACACAGTCTGGAAAGAAGATCAAAGTCCTCCAAACTGATAATGGGGGAGAGTATGTGAATCATGAGATTCATAATATTTTCCATGAAGCAGGGATTCAGTTGCAACATACAGTTCCCTACACTCCATAGCAAAATGGAGTAGCCGAGCAGAAAAATAGATCTCTAATGGACATGGCATGTTGCATGTTGCATGCAAAGTCACTACCATAGAAACTATGGGCTGAAGCACTTAACTGTGCAATATACATCCAAAAAATATCTCCTCATAGATCTGTCAAGGATAATACCCCCTATGAGGCTTGGAGCAGCCTCAAACTGAAATTGGCCCACTTTCGCATTTTTGGTTCACTTGCATGGGCTCGGATTCCCTCTGAAAAGAGGAAGGCACTTGATCCACAGAGCACTGACTTCATTTTTGTTGGATACCCGACAGTGTGAAGGGATATTGGCTTATTGATCTTTCCTCAGACCGACTCATCATTGAGCGTAGTTTCCAATTCGAGGAAAGTGTCTCGCATGTACCTCAACAGTCGCATGCAGACACCTTCACTCTTCCACCTATCTAAGATGATGAGAATGCACATAATGACTCTTCTTTAGACAAGAGTTATAATTTAGAGGACTTAGATGATTCAGATTTAGAGTCAGTACATTCATATGCAGAGTCAGAGTATCCAAATGCAGTTGAAAAGCTAGAGCAGAGGCCCAAGTGGGCACATACTACTCTTCAGGATGCAGGGGATCTCGTTGGTGATCCAGCCAATACTAGGAGGACTCGATCTGATTTCGAGGAGCCTCCTATTGCACTCACTTCCACTAAACCATTGCCTTCTAGGCATATTTTCTTGGTTTAGTCTTCAAATCCATAGTCTTATGGTGAGGCTACTAGAAATCCCTTTTGGGAATCCGCCATGCAGGAGGAGTACAACTCCCTCCTTGAGAACCAAACTTGGGATCTGGTTCCCCTTCCTTCTAGGAGGAAAATTTTCAGATGCAGATGGGTCTATAGGACCAAGAGTGCAGTAGATGGACAGATCAATAGATACAAAGCGAGGCTTGTCACCAAAGGCTTTCAATAGGTTCATGGTTCTGACTATGATGAGACCTTCGCTCCAGTAGAGAAGATGGATTCCATTCGATTGGCCCTTGCCATTGCAGCAGCTAAGAGATGGGAAGTCCATCAGATGAACATGAAGAACGCATTTCTTCATGGTGATCTCTCTAAGGAGATCTACATGGAGAAGCCCCAAAGACTTATGCAGGACTCATCTTTGGTCTTTCGACTGAAGAATTCACTTTATGGCCTCAAGCAGGCTCCAAGGGCATGGTATGCCAAGATGGTCTCCTACCGGTTGTCACAAAACTTTGTACATTGTAAATCAGAACCGAATGTATACATGCTCAGGACAGTTGATTCACTTATACTTTTAGTTATGTATGTCGATGATTTGTTGATCACCAGTTTCTCAACTTTAGCGATAGTTGTAGTCAAGAGGATTCTTCATGATAGGCTTTTGATGATGGACATGGGTCCACTACACTTCTTCCTTGGACTTGAGATCAGTTAGGATACATCATGCATTAAACTGTCTCAAGCCAAGTATGCACGAGAGCTCCTTGAGAGATTTCACATGAGAGACTGCAAGTCTACTCTGAATCCTTTCCTATTAGAAGTAAAACTTGAGGATGGCGGGGAGACTCCACTAGTTGACAACACACTATACAGACAGCTAGTGGGGAGCTTGTTGTATCTCACACACTCCAGACCATACCTCTCATATGCAGTTGGCACAGTTTCTAGTTTCATGCAGAAGCCGCATGAGCTACATTGGAAAGCTGCAAAGTGTATCCTTTGATACGTACAGGGCACCATCACCTTTGGGATTCATTATGCAACAAACTCTACATTATATCTCATTGGGTTTACTGATTCCGATTGGGATGGTGATAGCATTGATCGCAAGTCCACATCTGGTTACTCACTCAGTCTTGGTTCCAGGCCTATCTGTTGGTCGAGAAAGAAGCAAGCTACCATTGCTCTATCTTCAGTCGAGGTAGAGTACAGAGGGGTAGTTAACATAACCATTTAGGCTATGTGGCTATAATATTTTCTCACTAAGTTGGGCATTCATTTTCATCAGTCTATCGTCATCTAGTGTGACAACCAAAGCACTCTGAAGTTCTGCAGAGATCCATTTTAGAGGCAGCGGATGAAGCACATCAAGATCCACATGCACTACATCCGGGACTTAGTACACGAGGGGATCATCAACTTACAGTTCTATCCTTCAATAGAACAAATGGCCGACATTTTCACCAAGACCTTCACTGATTAGAAATTCCATTCTCTGTGAGGTCGTCTTGGAGTGAAGGACATGATTTCCTAGCAACTGTAGTTATTCTTTTTACATACATTGTACCTTGAGGGGGGGGGTTTCCCATGAGGTTTTCCCTCTTTCCTCACTTTATTTTCAGTGTATCATTTGTACTTGGGTACCTAACATGGCCTCGTTGTCGGGACCCAATCTTTATTTTCACCATAGTGATGTTTAGGGGGGGTGTTGGAGTTACTTCACACACACCTAGGATTTATTTTTCCTAAGGTTTTTATTTGTTTATTATTCATTATCTAGTCTCCTACATTTTAGGAGAGAATATTCCACCTGGAGAATATTCTCTTTCAGTTCACACTTCAGTTTGACTAGTTGAGTTGAGTTTAGATGTTGCATTGGGATCATCACCATGCAACATTGGGA
>JZKD02S1907633.1:389617-418455 GCA_000966675.3 Picea glauca
AGTAAGACGTACAGGCAGGTGAGAGAGAGGTTTGCATGGAAAGGCCTCAAGGAAGATGTGATGAAGCATGTCAAAGAATGCACTACATGCCAAGACAACAAGGATGAGCACACACACACAATACATGACTGTTACAACCCCCACCTATTCCAGCGCACACGTGGGAAAGTATATCCATGGATTTCATCCCCGGGTTGCCCAAAGAACAGGGGAAAGATTTCATTTTCATGGTGGTAGATAGGTTGACGAAGTTTGTACACTTTTTTCCCATAGCCACAGACTTCATTGCAACACAGGTGGCCAATTTTTTTTTAGAGAGGTGTTCAGACTACACGGCCTACCCAAAACCATCATCAGTGACAGGGACAACAGATTCATGAGTACGTTTTGGTAGGAGTTGTTCAGATTAGTGGGTACGACATTGACTCCTAGTACTAGCTATCACCCTCAGACGGATCGTCAGAATGAGATAGTCAACAAATGGGTGGAATGTTACCTCAGAAACTACGTAGCAGGACAAAAAATAGCATGGGTCAGATGGTTACATTTGGGAGAATATTGCTACAACACCACCCAACATATGTCCATTGGCATGTCACCCTTTAGAGATTTATATAGCTATGATCCTTTATCATTTGTGGAGATTGCATTTGGTCATAGCAGGGCTCTAATGGTACAGGATTGGATACAGCAGAGCCAAGACATTCTCAGGGAATTGAAGGATCATTTACAAAGGGCACAAAACCAGCAAAAGGTCCAAGAAGACAAGCACAGAGTTGACCGTACCTTTGAGGTTGGCAATTTAGTCTATTTTAGGTTGAAAACATACAGGCAGGCCTCCATTAAGAGAAGAGGATTGGAGAAACTACAACCATGTTTCTTTGGACCTTACAAAGTCAGCAAGAGGATAGGGGCAATAGCTTATGAGCTGGAGCTTCCACAGGGTAGAAAAATCCACAACGTTTTCCATGTCTCGTGCCTTAAAAAAGCCCTCGGTCAACACGTTAGGTCTATTGAGGCATTGCCTCCCAAGGATGAGGAGGGACAACTTGTTTTGATTCCAGAGGAGGTGTTAAAAGTCAGAGAGAAGAGGCTCTGAAACTGAAGCATCAAGGAGTATCTGATCAGGTGGAAGGATTTACCCATTGGGGATGCCACTTGGGAGCAGGAGCACGTGGTTAGAGAAGCAGGTTTGGACTTGCTTGAGGACAATCAATTTCAAGCAGGGGAGACTGCAATGTCCCCCACATCTTAGAGAGGTGATGAGGAGACTTAGTGGTCTGGGCACCCCCACTAGGTCGTAGTCTCACACTGAGGGGGGAAAAGTCAAGAAGTTAAAAGTTATATTTTTAAGTTGACTTAAGAAAGAAAAGGATAAAGGAGTAAAAGATAACTCAATAGAAAAATAGAAGATTAACCCTAGGAGTTAACCTAACTCAACAGAGAATTAGAAGGAGAAGTATAAGTAAGAGGCTGGGGTGCACCTATTATTCATTCTAGTTTTGGATTAGCATTTTCTATTGCTCTTGAGCATTCAGTTTGAGGGTTTGCTGTACAAACCCTTGTGAGCAACTCAGTGGTGAAATATCCACTCACCTTTTTCCGCAACTTGGTCTCAGGGATGAAAGACTCCTCCACACCATTCTAGTCTTAGCCCATCTCCATCTAGTGCTTCAGAAGGGGGAGGACCATCAGTTTGAGGGATTTTCTGGAGGGTTATCATCATTCTACATTTGTCTACAAATTGGGATGTCCTGGAGCCATAGGGAACGTCTTGTAATTCAATAAAACTCAGATCTAGGGAGATCTACTTGAGATCTAAGTCCGAAACTTCTCCCATGGGATTCTCATATCCCGATCTATATTCTTGGAGAGTTTCAGAGAATTTGGATACCTCCTTCATCAGGGCCGAACCAGCTAGGGTTTCAGTCATCCAGTGGGGCACCCCATTCAGTGGGAAATTCAGATCTACGGAGATTGATAGGGATATTGGAGATTCAGGCACCTGGGTTATTCTTACCATCGCCCGATCTATATTCTTGGAGAGTTTCAGAGCATTTGGAGGCCTCCTTCATCAGGGATGAACCAACTAGGGTTTCAGTCATCTAGTGGGGCACCCCATTCAATGGGAAATTCAGATCTACAGAGATTGAGAGGGATTTTGGAAATTTAGGCACCTGGGTTATTCTTACCATCACCCGATCTATCAATTGGCATATTTCTTAGGGTGATTGGACACTTTTGGCAGTAGGGCCGAGTTATTGTGGGTTTCAACCTTCTATTGGAGTGTGGCATTCTTCAGCTGGAGAGTTTGGCATTCAGATCTTCTTGTATTGATCTTCATTTCTTATTCCGCCTTTGGAGACATTATTTTGTATTAGCAAGAGAATTTTGTAGCAGCTCATATCTATTGCTTGTACGACCATCTGAGGTTTATGCCAGATGGGCCATCTATTGTATTGATCTTACATTGCTCATAATAAAAAGGTCAAATCTTTTCTTGTGCTTCTACATCTTGAATATATTGTGATCTCCATGTGTTGATGAATCTTGTATGCACTTAATAACTCAATAAAGTAGTAGTAGTTAGTGATTCCAAGAAATAATTTGTCTTGGGATCATTACAAAGATCCAAGAAGTGGACTCAAAACCTTTAAATCTCTTCAAAAAATATTCTAAGTTTGAAGAAAGCTTGAGCTCAGAGGGAAATCTCTGGACCGTCTGATCAATGTCTAGAAAATGATGAGAAAGCATAGAGGAAGGAAGATCTCAGCTGTTCAGTCTGAGTGTAAATGGATCATGGCCATTCGACCAAGGTAAACTGCACTAACTTTAAATATTTGAAAGCACATAGGAGAAACAAAGTCACTAAACATGAAAAAGATCTGAACTATCCATCATCAAGGAGGATGCGTGGCATGAGATTTTCACTGACTTGTGACTTGAAGAAGTCAAAGGTCAAGCTACAAGAACTCGTGAAGTGAAAAATCACAAAAAGATCATAGTTGTTGATTGAAAGAGGGATTTTAACCATTGATCTAACCTAGTCAGGATTTCATGCCTCAAGAAGTCAGAGGCAAGAGTTGCAAGAACTAGTGATACACGATATGATTTGAGCTATCGGATTGAGGAGAGATCTGGACCATTAATTGTCCAGAGGGAGATGAGACGTGAATTCGCGAAACGCGAAATCATGACCTACTTGAAATATTGGCCCATGGTCACAGTGAAGGGTCACATTAGTGAAGGAGAATCGAGGGAATAACACGCGTTAGGATCCTGTAGATATTTTGGGAGTTGGTAGAGTCATAGTGGATCACATGTAGAAGTCGTGAACTATGAAATCATGACACACAGTGGGTTTCCATATAAAATGTACTCTAAGGGAAAGAGGTCTTGATAAGTGAATTTGAGGTTCTTGAGGGGATGAAGATTCAGTCGGACTCGGGTTCTTTATCGATCCTATACCGAGAGGTTGCATATCCCTTAGGGTAGGATGGGGGGTCTGCATCATAGGGGATCCTTATCTTGTTCATAGACTAGTACAAGGTCACCTTCAGAGAAAATATGAGGAAGAATAGATTGATCATATTGACACTTGACTCATTGCTTGTGAGCCTCATTGGCCAAGGCTTCATCACGACATTGCTCATAGAGATGATAGAGATATAATAGGTTTTCCTCAAGTGGTGAAGTGTATAGAAATAACTCTACTACCAACTTTAAAGCAGGATCTCACAGTCTATAGGAAAGACTGCTTCCAGCCCATAAATGAGTTGAAAAGGTGAAAAACTAGTGGCAGTCTTTACAGATGTTTGGTAGGCCCATAACATCGAGTACAACATCAAATGTGAATTTGACTTGGCATAATTGATCATTCGCTGCTAAATAGGCTTGAGGTAATTATTCACAGCTTCCACCTGACCATTCACTTGTGGGTAGTAGGGTGACAAATGTTCTTTCCTCAACCAAATCTTTGATGTTAACTAAGACATCATTTGTTTTTGGAAGTGACTGCCATGGTCAGTGACAATCTCCTTCGGGATGCCAAAACTTTCTACTATCTGGTAGAAAATGAAGAGAGTTGTTTTTTCACCATCATTATTGAACATTGGCATATCCTCGACCCACTTTGTGGAGTAGTCTACTACTACAATGATATAAAGATGCCCCCTGCTGAGGCTGGGTGGAATCTAGTAAAGTCAATACCCCATTTGGTGAAGGGATCAATGCAAATGACAGGAAACATGGGAGCGAGATGTACCCTCATCTTCCGAGAGAAGATCTAACATAGGTGGAATTTTCTGACCAACTCAATGTAATCCTTGATTAACGTAGGCCAAAATTAACCAACTCTTAGAATATTTTAGGTTGTTTCCAACCCAGAAAATTGACCACCACATGCTCTAGTGTAGCAGTCGTTAAGAATGAGTTCCACTTCTTCGTGTATAAGACACCGAAAAATAACACAATCTACACCTTGATGATACAAAGTGTCATTGAGTATGAGATAGTTTCGTGCCTGATGGAAAATCCGTCAATGCTCATCACAAGAAGAAGAAGTAGGGCACTTCAAAGTCTAGATATAGACTAGTATATCTCCATACTAGCAGTCCGAAGATGAGATCAAAAAAATATCTCCTTTAATAGGATATTCTTTAGGCGTGACATCACCTGATTTGATCGAAAGTTTTGAAATAAGTTTCGCAAAGATCAACAACTTTTTGGATTTCACGGAAAAAAAATCCAAGTCGAATTCCTAGAGGATAACAATCTATCTACTGATATTTCTGCCAATGATGTGTCATGTCAACACATATTGAAATGGATTCACAACGAAAATGGGTGGTCTTGCGAAGAAGGATATAATTATGGAATTGTTGGACAACATGCACTGTTGCCAACATAATCTACTCAACATGGGAATAGTTGAGTCGTGGCCCATCCAGGCCTCGACTTAGGTAATAAATCACATAGTCTTCGAGCATATAGTCCTCTTGAAACAAGACCATAATGATGGTCGACTCTGCAGTGGCCAAGTACAATAATAAATATTTTTTGTAATTGGGAGGTCAGTGAAGAGGGGAAGACGTAAGGGAACATTTCAATGATTCAAAAGAGAATTGAGCACCTTCATCCCAACATAAATGGAATCCCTTTTTCAGTAAACACATGAACCCTTTAGTGATATTGAGATAGTTTGTGATAAAACGCCGAAGAAAGTTCGCTTTTCCCTGTAGGCTCTGAAGCTGAGGAACTGTGCATGGGGGAGGCAACTGAACTATTCCTTCAAACTTAAGAGGATCGACCATGATCCCTATTGTCAAAACTATGAAACCTAGAAGACAACCCAACATCACGCAGAAACTGAGCTTGTTAGGATTCAAGCAAATCCCATAGTAGCGACATTGTTCAAATATTAGTCGAAGGTGTGTGGGATGATCAACTCTCTTGTGAGATCATGATGCTAGATCATCAATATAAGCCTCGACTATATGTCTAAGGTCATGGAAAGAAAAAGAAATGGCATGCTGAAAAGTTCCTCCAACATTCTTCATGCCAAAGGGCATATTACGATAAGAAAATGTGTCCCATAGATTGGTAAAAGTTATTTTATGTTGGTCTTCAGGTTTCATTTGAATCTAGTTATATCCTAAAAAAACATCCATGAATGAAAAGACCTTACAGCCTGTGCATTCATCGACAATCTGATCAATGAATGGGGTGGGGAAATTATTCTTTGGACATGCCTTGTTCAAGTCACGAAAGTCCATGCACACTCGAATCGTACCCTATTTTTTGTTGACCGGAATGAGATTTGATACCCATTGAGTCAAATAAATGCAGTAGATGAAACCGACTTTGACCAGTTTTTCTACTTCAGCCTTAATAGCTACTACTTTCTGAGGATTCACCAGATGAATATTCTATCGGACCAGATTGGCATTAGGATAAGTTTTTATCTCATGTTCGATGATTCTTGGATCGATTCTTGGCATTTCCTCATATGACCAGGGAAAAACGTTGTATAATTCCTTAAATAAATCTGTGTAGATTCAAATATCTTCGAGGGAGAAGTCCGCTCCGACAAAAATATTCTCCATGATGCCAGGGGTTCTAGATATATCTATAGGCATCGTTTCGGCGATGCTTTCCATATTACCCTCTATGTAAAATGCGTGCATAGCCAAAACATTAACATGACAATACTTGTCTATAGTCATAGTCAACACTAATTCACTTGCCTCTATTCTTTTTAACTCTGGGAAGAAATAAGATCTGTAATGGAGATCATCCTAGGGTATTTCTAGACCATCCAGTGCCTCTATAATCACCTCATCAAAGGTCAAGACCAAGTCTAAAGAGTTTTTAGTGGCGAGGGAACATTGATACCAAATAGGATTAAAAACTGGATCTAATTCCTATGTGGGAGTTAGATTGGGGTTGGTCAAATCTTACTAGACAATACTGTATGCAACTTTTTCCACAAACAAGGGCATGGCCATGCCAGGATCCCCTATCCCTTCCATCGAAGTTGATGGGGAAGGAAGAGTCCACAGATCGTTAAATTAATTTGTTCAGAAAGAAGACACTTGAAATATTTTAACCCTAGGCTGGTTGGGGGTAGTCAATATAAACTTGATATCACCAGAAGGAGGCGAGTAATTGAAAGTACCCATCAAAGGTGGTCACAAACCAACCCTTACATTGAAGATGCTGGGATGAGGATTATCAATCATCGGGACCGTGGATTCCCCCAATGAAGGGTCAGGCCTAGAGAAGGACAATTGGTCAATGGTTATGATTCGAACCTCGTGTGGAAACAACAAGACTTGAAAAATTGTGGCAACCACTACTTGCATCACATAATTCCAACTCCTTCCTAACATAAGGTTGTAGTCGAGAGGTGCATCGACCACTTCAACTTCGACACATACGGTATTCCCTCCTAACTACACAGGGAAAGAAGGGATGATTCCATGTGATTTGAAGGAATGGTCATTGAAATTAGTAAGAAGAGTAGGTGACAGAGAAAAAATGGGTTGGCCAATGGCCTTCCAACATGCCAATGACATCATGCAAGTAGAGGCGCCCTCATCAACCACTGTACAAAACATATTTCAGGTAAAAAAAATTGTGGTGTAAGCCACTACTATTTGAAATGCAACATGGCATGGGAGATGAGGTTTCAAGTCAGTCATATCGAGAATGATCAATCTCGGATTACATGTCTCTGCAGATCACAATGCAGATAATAAAGACCTTTTATGCCAAGGGCAACTCTGGAGGACTTCCAACGTAGACATTTCACAAGGGGTTTGTGAAAAATCCTCCACCACAGAGTAATTTTGGGCAGCCCTCATGTTTAGATTATGAGAATCTTTCTTGAATGCCCCTTTCAGGATGAGTGTCATTATTCCTCCCATCGTATTATCAATATGGAGAGGAACCAATGGGTTTACAACTTCTTTACCCTTTTTAGCATATTATTTCATTTTGTAATTGTGTGCCCTAGTTTCTATGTAAGCATCACCTTTCATCATATAAACTTTCACAACTGAGGGATTACTAGAAGACATGGGGGGTCCCTGACTTCCCCCATCCATGCTTGAAGAGGCTTGAGTCATATTTTTCCCATGTGGAAATGGGTTCTTTAACACAACAAGATGTTGTTGCACCAATAAAATCTATTCCTCCACAAGTTGAGGGCACAGGTGAGTTGGGTGGTCCTCCATGCAAAGGTTACATGGATACTTCTAATTTCTCTTCTCTGTGTTTCCCCCACCAACATTGTTGTTGGGTTTCTTATCCCACTTACCCTTCTTGTTTTGTTGTTTTTTCTTTCTATCAGGCTGTTGGTTGGACTTCAAGTTCGTCGAATGCACACTATGTACATCCAATGTTTGGGTAGGGGGAACAATCGAACCATAGGTCTGTCTAGTCGATGTCTGTTGTATCGAAAATTGTTGCAATTGATTCGACAACTGATCAGTGGACTTTTCTTGTGCTAAACCAACTATACCATTGGCATGTGGCCCATAATTTTGTTTGGCCTTTTCAAGAATGGACTGTGGAACATCTGGAAAAATCTCATAGAGTAAGCTATACTGAGAGTATATTAGTTCGCGTTGTTGTGCTCTCATTATCACCTCCTACTCTGAAAACACTCTTGAAGTCACAATGTCCTTGGATAACTGAGGTACCAAAGACTTTAGGAACCACTCCAGAAGGAAATCTGGTGGGACCTGTACCTTAATCAAAATTTTCTGATGCTTCCATTCTCGAATGTGATTCAAGATATGATCGCCCTTAGTCTACTCAAATTTGGCTAGCAATTCAGTTTCGACATCGTATCTCATGGGTATTTGGAAATGGTTTAGGAAAACCATCACCAAATCACTAAATTAAGAGTATCTTGAGTGGTCAAGCTCAATATACCACTTTGCGACACCCCCGATAAGAGTGCATTGAAACAGACACAACTGTATCGAGTCATCTCACAATGAGATTGATAAGTACCATAGGTGGAAAGTCATCACGTGATCACCTGGGTCTTTGCCAGGCTTGCCTTCGAATTTAGGAATGTCTGAGGGTAACTTAATCAGCATGGGGGGCCAATGTAGATCATGAAAAATTGGATCGTTAAGAAACCTTGACAAGTCTGGAAGATGTAACATTGACAGAAACAATAGTTTGGGCTTGGTACTATGTATAGGAAAAAAGGATCCTGAAGTTTGAATGGCACTAGGTTGCCAGGAAAATTTGGGTTGTTGTCTAGGGTTCTAGTAGATACCATGGACTTGACCATCATACAGAAACTATCTTTTCTAGGACATCATCGACTAATTCCCATAATTGTACGTCGAAGGTTGGGTGGGGATTGCTCCTTGCTTTGTGTTCCAAATATTATGGAAAGGGTTGCCCCTTGCTGATCCGACGAGAATAGGTATTGAGCCTTGCCCAGGGTTCCATTGACCATAGAAGGGGTTTCCCCTGGTCGATATCCATGACGAGGGAACTTATCCCTGCACAGGATTCCAAAGTCCTTGTAAAAAGAAAACTCCTATACTTTCCCCCTGTGTAGGATTAATACCCTACGCAGGATTCTGTTGTCCAAAACCAGGGTTAACCCCGACCGATATGGAGGCTAACGAAAAGGCGTTATTACCAAATGTGTCAAAAAAAAATAATGACATGGATCCCACTGGCATGGTGTAAGAAGAAGGTCCTATACTACCTGCTCCAAACAAGTTGTAGTTCATGTTTGGCTAGACGGGTGGCTAGAAAGCACCGTCGAGAAAGGGGGACAAAGGAGGTATATGACCCCCAGCATAAGGGATAATGTTATAGGAGGCTGAGGTGGCCCCCATGGACCCTTGCAAGGGATCATTTTAGATCCCTGCCCCCAGACCCATGGTTTTTAGGGTGGAATAGGTAAGGAAAGATGTTGTATCAAAGTCGGGCATTCCATATGAAAATGGAGGGCCCGTCGCACTCTGTATGAACTAAGCAGTGTTTTTTTTCGATGATAGAATTGAACCATTGACCAAAGTAGAGGTGTTCAAGACCATTGTGGTCCAAACCGACAAGGGTGGGTTAGGAGGTGGAATACCTCTTGTGGTGGCAGTCATTGAGCAAGTGTGAAGACTCCCTGACAAAGTAGCAACATTTTCTTCCATAGCTGCTTGTAAGACTATTTGACGCTCGTGAGGTGTTACCCTTGGAGGGACAACTTGTACCAAGATTGGTGTCGAGAGGTCAATGATCATAGGATTAACCGACCTGAGAGCTTCTGCTCCAAGGTCCAAAATAGTGAGCTCCTTTGGATTTGAGTAATCTCCTCTCGGGGATGGCTCGGGCACAGTCTACTGCGGCCCAGTGGCTTCAAATGACCCTTGTTGGTCAATTCTTCATCGTAACAGTGGCGGTGGTGGCTCCAATGTAACCGATGATAGGCCTTGAAGCATTTGCGACCAACAAAGCTCTTGATATTCCACCTTGTGAAAAGATCAACAACATAGTAAAGATTTAAATATCATGTAAAAATAAGAACACACTAGAAACATTCCTATAAGATAAAGCAAGAAAAACACTATCTAGTTGGAAGAACAATTATGCTAACCAACACTAGAGAAAATTACTGGTTTAAGTGCAACTCGAGCATGGAATCACCCTCCAAGTATACTCTGTAAAGAATGGCCCAACGTCTACCCTAGGTACCATGGTATACCCCCACAATCACCTATGTAAGTCTCTAGAATAAAGGCAACTAAGTTTCCAGCTCACAAACAATCACTAGGTAGGTACAGTCGACAGTCGGGTGGACCGCAATGAGCAGGATAACAATTCTAAAACCTATTGAGGCTATCAAAAGTAAGTGGTTTGGAAGACAATTGAGGATATTGAACGGATTTGATGTCCTAATGGATGGTCCTGATGACGTCGAGACAACCAACAAATATGATCCTTTCATGAGTCCACACTTTGCGAACTCTCTCGACTCAGTTCTTTGACTCCTTCCCCCTTTGAGTCAGTGAACCGATGACTCGTCTCCATGTGTCTTCCTCAACAATGGATGGTCCCAATGATTTCGAAATGATCAATGGCTATGATCTTTTCAACACGATCAATGGCTTTGATCTTTTTGGGACAATCAACAACTGTGATCTTCTTGCAAGTTTTTCCCTTTGCAAATTCCTTTGAATCATTCTTTGACTACTTCCCTCTACAAGTTAGGGAAATGTTGATCAGCTGCCATGCATCCTCTGTCGATGGACGGTTCTGATGATTTCATAAATTTCCCCATGTGACTTCCTCCAGATCCAACGACTATTGGTTCACATGCCAGATCTAACGGTTCAGATACTTTTTTCTACTATGCCAACTTCTCACCTCCTGGACATGGATACGATGGTCCAAATTGTCCCTGCGACTGATCTGCAATTGTGATCGAATCACAATTTTGCATGTCACAAATTTGGAAACTAAGGACTTCTGGCCTCCCAACTCTTGATATCCGATCCTGTGAAATGAACCAACAGTTCAGATCTCCTCTAGATCGATGGCTCCCATTCCTCCTGGGCTTTGAGAGTTAGATTAATCTCACATTTATCTTCCTCATATATTCTCTTGATCCAACAGTTGTCATCTATTCGATGCTTCCTCCTTGAAGATTCTTTGTCGTCCTTTCAACTCCTTAATGAGTCCTGGCCAAATCCTTTGGCACTAACTTTCCTGAGCTTTGATCTTTTGACTTAGAATATTTCCAGTCATTTGAAGGTCTCATCATTTGAACTTCTTCCTATGGACTCAAATCATCAATGTAGAACCCATTGTTACCATCATGACCACAAAAATACAAATAGAATAACTAGAGGATCCTAATGAGGGGGAGCACCTCTTCCATTCACAAACGTGGGTGAAGGGGACCCCACTGCATTTCATTGTTGATCGTAGAAGCTAATATAACATATTCTTAGCAAATGTCATCAAGGAATTGGATTTTTCGACAAAACCACACCCACAACCATACAAAATCAAATGGATTCACCATGTATGATATGTTAACATCAACCAACAATGTTGCTTATCCTATGGAATCAATCCCTTTAACAATGAGGTAATGTGTGATGTTCCCCACTGGAATTATATGATTTTATTTGAGGCCAACCATATATATGGAAGTGTCATGTTGTTTATGATTCTCAACCCTATAATGTCATTATTACTCTATGGGGTCATCTCTATAGGATACCAGAGGTAGTTAGGACTATTGTCTCAAAAAAATAGTGCCACAAAGTAATCTTTCATACCACAAATGTTAGCCTCTACATTATTTGGTCAGAAGGTGAACAAAAAGACACTACAACCACTACAGCCTCAACCCAATACCTTTATGTCGAACAAAATAAGGTCGAACAGATTGTGTAAGAGCACAAAGATATTATTTCATCACTTATGGGGGTGCCTCTGCACTGTCTAGTCAAGAAATTATATAACATATACCTTCATAGCTCTATTGTCCACAACCTTTTTGAGGCGTGCTTGGGGTTCCAACCATTAGCTCCCATTGATATATATTTTCATGCCACATATTTACTAACAGAGTCCTCCCATGCTCAGAACAAGGAATATCATGTGGCTATATTGGTTGAATAGATGCAACCCCTCCAACACCAGGTTCATGACATCCTTAAACAAGATAATTCCAAGTACAAACATGATAACTTCTTCAACAAGGAAATAAACACACCAAGGTTCATATTGGATAGGCATGTTTGAAATAATGTACAGAAAAATCATAATTATAGAAGATGTGCACAAAAGAAGAAGAAGGACTAGGGATTTCACAATTGAGGTGCATTTTGGAGGACATTGCGTAGAAAGAGGAATAAATAATAAAGAGGAATAAATAAGAGAAGAAAGAAGGAGAAGAAAGTGGGAGAAAAGGAAGGATGCTAGTCCGACGTGATAAATATAGAAATACGTGGAAACTAAGGAAGAACAACATTCAAAGTTAAAAAACAACATGCAGACGGAAAATAAGGTGAAAGAAACCCGGACAAGTTAACTTGAAGTTATCATGTACTGTAATAAGTTTTTGGAAAGAGCAAACTAGGGTTTTAAGACCTATAATTTATTTATAAATATGTAATGGTTTGGGAGAATAGGGGTTCCTTTTCATTCCATTTTTTTATGACTTCTTCTAGGTTATGTTTAGTTATTTTCTGGTGAGTATAGGATTTATTCTCGAATTGTACTAAGGAGATGATGCAAAGAGAGAGATAATGGATTGCACTACAGAGAAGATAGGCTAAGAAAAGGGGAGGATAAATATGATGTAGATTTGTAAGTGAAATGTGCAAGCCTGAAGAAATTACCAAATGCCTAACGAAGAAGCCATCCATTGTGGATGTATCCCAGAGTTGGGTGAACTACTTTAAATTTTGTGTTGTTTTTTTTTTTAAGTAAGAAGTATTATATATTAAAATCCTTCCAGAACCAAAGTAGAGGTTCAAAATATAGAAAGAGCCATATTGTAATTACTGGACTGCCCCAACAGAGGGGAAACCAGTACAGCCAGTATAGGAGTCAAGCATAAGTAGTGTAATAAACTAAGAAAAATAGTCTCAGACAAACTGGTCACCAGTTAAAATGAAAAGATGCTAGCAAGACCTAAAATACCACTATGGGCCTAGACATCTGGCGAATAACCTGGCTAGGTGGCATGGAAATCCTCAGTCCAAGGTTCCTCCTTGACATACGTCACTTGGTCTACCCATTGCACTTCAACTTCAACATTGCTCACGGTTCTATCGACACCTATCGTAGTATCCTCCAGCAGTTGCCTTGCTGAGTCCACCTCCACGACCATGATCTCATGCCTGGCCTGCTCCATCCCATTCTCTGTGGAGTGTTTCACCTTGGCGTTTCCTCCATTGGTAGCTGCATAGGGTTCCTCCATTGAACCCGCCTCATATGGTAGCTGCATAGGGTAGCTGCATAGGGGAAAGCCTCGTGAAGGGAGGAGAGAAGTTGAAGAAGGATCGCTACCTTTCCGTCCATGGCTTGCAAGAAAAATTGAAGATCCTCCACCCCCTGATGGAGTTCAAAGACCAAACTATAAAGGATGTCTAGGCTTTCTCTGAGCTGTGCACCGTAGAAGGAGTCGGAGGACTGGTTCTCATAGTTCCAAGGCTTGCGAGGAGGAGGAGGCTCACCTCCTATTTTCCTTAAAGAATCAAAGACTGGTATAGGGGCTAGATCAACCATAAGAGGGATGAGAAGGGGACACAAGGAGGAGCTCAACATCCGGAGGATGATTGCTAGAAAATTAAACTATGAAACAGGCGGAGTGGGAGAGGGAGAAATGAAAGGCTCGGGCTGGAGGGAAGGGGAGGAGCAGATGGAGGATGAGTCGGGAGGCGAGACAGAAGGCCAGTGAGGTTTCCATGGAGAGCCCCTCTGCAACCTCCCCCTTGGGAGCAGCATAAGGTGCTTCTTGTAACTGTTAAAAGAAACTAGGCGCACTAGGTAGAGTTAGAAATCCTGGAGGCGAGTAGGGGCAGCAGAGAGCATGAAAGTTTGAATAGGATCGGGCCATGACAGTGAAGGGGGGAGCCCTTCGGAGTGAGAGCAGAGACGAGGGACGCACACCAGTAACCAAGCCATGAAATGATGCACATAAGGAGAGGTGTTATTGGATAAATCGATAAGTGTAGACACAAACCGATCTCCCTAGATCCACCTATATCTAGAACAAAGCAAGACAGAATAATACTCTTTCCCTAGCCTTCGACTATTGAATGAACTAGGAGGCAAGAATCATGAATATAATTTATGATCGCTTCCTTTGGTCTTTGTTGTTCCAACTTCGCTCCAATTATCTTGTACAGTCAATACCAGGACAACTCAAACCAATCAGAGTGAAAACAACTCAATATATTCAACAGTCAATCTATGCATATGATCAAGGAATTATACAATAAAGTAGACTTAGCTTTATGGGAAAGGGACATATTACTGTATCATATTGATGGAAATAAAAGATTACAACCTGAGCCTTGATGTTGCAAACCTCCTTTCAATGGCTCTTGGCACTGACACACACACTTGCTCACTTGCATGAAGAAGATAAACCACTTTTGATAAACTTGCTGGAGTTCTTAGCTACTGTAGCTTCAGTCCTTCACACAGTCTTTCACTAATTCTCCAATAAATCTCTTTCTTGTTTGATTCTAACCTTTTCCATGAGAATCCCCTCAATATATAAGATAGAATGAATTAGTTACTTGGATAGGAATGATCCCAAAATATCAGGAAATCCAGTACTTAGATAACCATTCGAATGCCATCTCATCCTTCTAGAAGTTTCCCTTCTAGAATCTTCGAGAATTCATCTTTTTCCCTTCTTTAAAAAGAGTTCGCACCCTAGTAGTTAGAAACAGTGTGAAATTATCACACCCTAGCTTAAGGCATCCTGCGAGAATCATACATTCTCGCAGGAAAATGTATTAGCAGCCTGCGAACCTTCCTCAAAACTATGATTTCTAGAAAGAGATGAAGGTAACTTTTCTCAGGAGAAAGTTCTAATGAAGAGCCTGAGCACACCATCATCAATACATCATCATGACAACCAAAATCATGGGTAATAGAATTCCCCCCAAAGTCTAAGATTGGACCCAGTGACAGTCGATAGACTTTGTAAGATGCATGTGTGTGTCAAGAACCAGGAGCACGTCTAGTCAGAAACCTGGGAACAATCAAGCATCTACAGAATATCATATATACCAATTCTGAGGTAAGCATTCCCATACTCAAATCATATAATGATGAAATTATAGACATGGGTCATGGCCACCAATCATACACTGTGGATCCATGCCGTCAAAATATAGCATAGCCACTGGAATACACTGTGGATCTATGCGAGAATTTTCAAATCAAGATGACATAGCCACGAAACATACACGATGGATCTATGTGTCACAAATTATACATACTCCATCGCAATCTAGATCGCAAATATAATATCCAGGGTCTTCAATCTCATCGCCCAAAGTACAAATCTAACCATGTGATTACATGTGTTGAAGTCGAACATGGTAGAAACCACTTGATTACCGGTCATTGATTAAACCGTTAACAAGTGAAATGGAAATCACCATTGATGTCAATGACTCCCAAGGTACTATAGTACAATCCATCGACTGTGAATAAATGAGTTGATTTCGAACATTCGATAGAATCTTTCGATCAGGGGTCAATGATGTAAACCCACTGTCGAAAGCGAAGAAACTTGCCATTGATGCATGCAAGCTCCAAGGTACTAAATAATTTCTAAGTATTGATTCCGGATAATGAGCTAAAGTCGACGGAATAAAACTCGTCACAGGAGGGCCTTAATGTATCCCCCATAAATGACATGAAATGAGTAACATAGTTTGAAGGTGAAACAAAGTATGTGGCAATTGACTGGACACAGGGAAGGCCGACACAGAGAGAATGGATAATTGCAGATGGCCGAATCAATATAGGTTTTAGATGGACTTCTCTTGAACATATGAATGACACGACCAATGATTTGGAAGCATTGACTCAAAGATGACACATGGAATGACCTTGTAATCAATTGAAAGAGAGACAAATGGATTTCCCAAACTGGCTTCAAATGATGAATAGGGGGTGTCATATTCAAGAGCGACACTGCCAATCAATACGAAGATGAAACATATCCCTTTCCCAAATTTTCCTCGACCATTTCTGGAAAGTACCTCTTTATTTTTATGCAAGCTTGAAGAGGATCACATATGCTTGTTGATATAAGCTCATCCTTCGAATGAGTTCCTCAGAGTATGTTTAACGAACCCTAAGAAGGAGTGGTTCGGTCCCATCATGGGTCTGTCAATGTTTGTTTAACGAGTCCAAAGATAGTAAACTCGAAGGTTTTTCAAGATTATAGAGTTTGGAAAAACACTTAAAAGAGAACTCTCTCAGTTCCTTTTTCATAAAATAGTCTGGACAAGACTGAAAAAGAGAGAAATTATCGCTCACGAGACATGTGCTTCAAATACTTTATCGAGCATGAAAATAGCAAGGTTGCTTGATGATCTTTTCATGTTTAGAGAGTCTAAAAAGAGATTAAAGAGGACTCCATGGGGGTTCCTTTTTCGTATAACCTTGTTGAGACCAAAAAAGTGATAAAACTATGCTCGACCATGTTCTCATGTTTTTTACAAGCGCAAGAACGGACAAAAACAACACTCGAGGTTTTATGTAAAAAGAAAAAAAAACAATCAAAATCACACCATAATGGAGAAAAATATGTCCATACTCTTGTATGTAATCATCAATATCAACACACCTACAAGTCATTACACTCATCTTGATATTAGGAATTAGGTTTAAACAATAGATAAGCATAAAAACCCAAAAATGACATAGTAAAAAGTAAATTAAATGAGTAAATAAACATTTTTACCATATCATTTCATATTTCCACTATTGAGTTCCAAAACCCCCTTTTTACCCTCCGAATTCGACGTCAATTTTCGGGAGCTACAAGAGATCATTTGACGAGCCGTCTGTAGCATTAAGGTAAGCCATTCATTCTTGACATTTTCATGGTTTAAATGTTGAATTTGATTGGTTAAAACTTCTGTTTTAAGTTGTTTTTTGAACCCTACATGCACATTGGCATTCTCGCAGGCAGCCCATACGGGGCCTGTGAGAATGATGTGTTCTCGCAGGTGAGCCTTGAACCACATATGAGGTGTTCGCACTATGTAAATGAGGCACCTATGAGAACCGCAAAATCCAATTTTTTTTTAAGTTTTTAGCCAAATGAAAAAATTCTAAGGCATGAAAAAGTTATTAATTCACCTTTTATGTTCCTTGTGCAGATATTTGACCAACAACATGGTGCTTGAGTGGAATGAACGGGAACATGAGAAGGATAATGCAAATGTTGAGAATCATCCTCCCACCATAGCTGCATTGAGATATTGTGGGCTCTTAAAATACTTTCGCATCCCGGGCATGAGGGCCCAAGTCAGACTACTAGAGTATCTAGTCCATATGTGGGACCCATATCAATAGGTTTTCAATGTAGGAGCTCACACATTGACTATAGACATTGAGGACATATACTTTTTGACTGGATTGTCCAAGTGCGGGTATTATGTCAGTATGACCGGTAACAGAGGTGGTGGTTTAAAAATGAGTGAATACGACAATCAATACTGTGTACCTAAGGCTGAGAGGAAAAAAGGAAAAGTGGCTATCTGGGGGGTACAATACTTGACCCTCTGCACTATCCTATTTACTATAGCTCGGATGGAGGGGATTTTTTCTCCTCATATGGAATTACAGAGATACTTCCAGTACGCCATCGAGTGTACTAAGCCCCGAGTATTCAACTGGGCGAACGATGTGCCTCGAGGTATCAAAAGGAAATTAACTAAATGTAGGCGAGGGGAATTGAAACAATTTGGGTATGGATCTTTTTTAGTGTCCTTCTTCCTCGAGAGGGTCCCCGTATTTAGACTATAGGTTGAGTGGAACTTCCCAGGTCCTAGGGATCCAAGAATGTTGATATGGTGTCGGCTCATGGCCCGGAACGTGGTAGGACCAATCGTCAAGTATGATGACATTTTCTTTGACTGGCTTCAAAACCAGATGTTGATGGTCGATGACTACGCTTATGTCGGGTTGGATTTTCGAGAAGATATGGATTTAGCACTGCCTGAGGATGCTCAGTGGGGAGACCTCGGTAAGAAGTACACACATTTTCTCTTTTTAAATGTTTTTGAATTTTAATCATATTCAAATGTTTTTGTTTTATATATTTATCCAATGACTAACACAAAATGTTTATTGATAACACAGATGTTGGACCGTATAGACCTCCCGGCACCTCTCCCATCTAGAGAAGACGAGAAGTAGCACCAGTAGCACCATAGTATGCCGAAGATTATCAGGTGGTGGAACAGAATTTAGAAGGCTTGACAACAGACATTCCAGATATGCCTCTGGAAGAGGTTCCACAACGCGATCAACATCATACTATAGGGGTATCAGCAGCTTGGGTCGACTTCTCCGTAGGTTTTCTAGGGCAGTCATGTGTTACCATGAACTTCATCCATGACGTCACTTTGTAGAAGCTATGAGCTTCAAATTTTGATATTTTGGTCTTCGGACAAACTTTTGTAAAAAACTCTTTTGAGCATTATATATACAGATGGCTTCTACCAGTTTTCTTTATATTGTGTGAATTTTAATGTGTTTGATTTATAAATGGTTTAAATGTCTGTCCAATACATAATTAGCCAATGCATATGTTAATGTATTAAGACATCTAGGAATATGCTGATATTCAATGTGATCAAAATATCGTTCCAAGAGGCGAATTCGCAAATACACCCGTAACAAAGTAGGACTTTGAATAGAGTAGATATTACTTAGTTGTAGTACTACAAGCTGCGAGTCAATTCGCACAACCAAATGACGGATTCTGAGTGAGATAGCATCAACCAATAATTCAATAACGACACTATACTCTGCGATGTTGTTGGTTGCACGGCCAAGACATACAATTGTAAAGATATAAGTTCATTCGTTGGGATATAGATTGCGCAAGCAGTAGAAGCTAGGTTCTGAGTACTATGGCTAGCACCATCAGTGAATCCAATATAGGGTAGCGAAAACTATGACATCTAGCAATCAAACACAATGTCAAATAAAGGAAGAGACCAGATAACGTCAAAAGAAAACGAAAGTAACACACACAAAGTATGATACATAAAATACAAGTACTTATGCTCAAATGATTTATGCATAGTACTTCTTCAAGTACAACCCATTCCTAGGTTCACTTAAAGGGATACCATCGTAATCGACCAGCTCATATGCTCCATTTTCCAAAACTTGACGAACAATATAAGGACCTCGCCACATTGGTTCGAATTTCCCAGCTCCTAACATATCTCAATCATGTTCATAGAGAAGAACAAGATCACCTTTAGAGAAAACGCGAGGCTTGACATGCTTTTCATATTGTGCCTTGACACGTTTCTTCTGGGCTTCTATTACTAAAGTGGCGTCACGTCGAGTTTCATCTAATTGCATCAAACACAATAGACGTTCTTCTTTAGCAGAAGTATTGGGTAAAAAAACAAAGATTACAACCCGAGCCTTGATGTTGCAAACCTCCTTTCAATGGCCCTTGACTCTGACACACACACTTTCTCACTTGCATGAAGAAGATCAACCACTTTTGATAAACTTGCTGGAGTTCTTAGCTATTGTAGCTTCAATCCTTCACACAGTCTTTCACTAATTCTCCAATAAATCTCTTGCTTGTTTGATTCTAACCTTTTCCATGAGAATCCCCTCAATATGATACAGTAATATGTCCCTTTCCCATAAAGCTAAGTCTACTTTATTGTATAATTCCTTGATCATATACATAGATTGATTGTTGAATATATTGAGTTGTTTTCACTCCGATTGGTTTGAGTTGTCCTAGTCTTGACTGTACAAGAGAATTTGAGGGAAGCTAGAACAACAAAGACCAAAGGAAGCGATCATAAGGTATGTTCATGATTCTTGCCTCCTAGTTCATTCAATAGTCGAAATCTAGGGAAAGAGTATTATTCTGTCTTGCTTTGTTCTAGATCCAGGTGGATCTAGGGAGATTGGTTTGTGTCCGCACTTACGGATTTATCCAATAAAAAATTGGCGACTCCTTTGTGTAGTGATCATCACCATAGATAAGGAAAGGGTAGCGGGGTTTGCGCTTATCCCAATATTCAACAGGGGTGTTTTTAGGCTGCTCTGTTTGATTATTATTTTTACCCTCCTTATTCTTGCCTCTCCCTTTTTTCAAGTTATTTTTACCGGTCGGGGTAGATTGAACAACGTTCACCTCAGAAGTTTTACCGGTGGAATTGGCAGGAGACGAAGCATTTTGAACATTAGAAGAAGTATATTTAGGGGTTGTACTTGAAACAGAATGTGAGTGGGCATGGGCAGTACAAATCACACCATCAGTTTCATGCGAGGCAGCTGGAGGAGTTGAAGTGCTGGAAGTACCAGGACGAGGTAATTCAGGTAGAAAATCGTAAAGTGTTCCCATTTGCAAATAAACGAGATCAATATATTGAGAACGACTTATAGCCTTCTCTTCCGTAATAACACCACCCATGGAAATGTCTTTACCAATTTCGTTCACAAAAGATTTTGTAAACCATTCTGCCAGCAACTGATCAGAGAGTTCAAGTTTAATGAGACATCATCTCCTTCACCACTCATGGATATGATCTGATATATGAGTGCCTTTAGTTTGTTTGAAGGAAGTCAAAATCTCAGTCTCGGTGTCATAACGGATCGATAACTGGTAATGTGTAAGGAAAGCCATAGCTAGGGTGTTGAAATCAGAGAAGAAACCTCGTGGTAATTCAATGTACCACTTCACAGCAGAACCAGTAAGGGTTCATTGAAAAAGACGTAAACGAATAGAGTCATCCATTAATGAGTTGGATGAACACCATAAGTGAAAATTCATAACGTGATTGTTCTGGTCCTCTTTCACTTTTCCATCAAATTTAGGAATGTCTGATGGAAGCTTGGCTGGAATAACATGCCATTTGGGAGAGTGACGAATAGGATCATTTAGAATCCTAGACAAGTCTGGCAAATCCAAAGTAGAAAGAAAAGGTAACTGTCGATTCACCTACGAGTACTAGTGACTTTGGGGTGGAAGTCCTGTCGGCAAACCAGTAGGACCGTATGCAATGTTCCCATAGTGGGAAGACCCTGGCTAATTCGGTGGTGGTTGGAGATGATAGTAATTCCAAGAATGTTAACCTTGAGTTTGAGTAGGGACCTGAGTTTGAGTATTGTGACTCTGACCCCAAATGGGATTGGGTATACCTGGATATGGTTGGCCTATAGTAGGGACAGTTTGCTTCCCCCCAGTCATTTGAGGAAGATTTTGTATCATCTGATTCCAATATTGTGCCAAAGTAGGAGGTATATTTTTTCCAAAAGGTGGGGTTGGTCCTCCTATCGTAGATTATGTTCCAACCGGAAATTGCATAGTAATTGGATTATGTCCGGTAAGAGGAAATGGAATCGTACCACCTTGTCCACCAACGAGAATCTGCAAGTTTGATGGAATGGACGGTATAGTGCCACTAGGATTAGGAATGCTAGAAGGAAATTGAGGGAGTGTCAGAATAAAACCGGGAATAGGGTGCCCAGGAAAAAGAGGACCACCTGGAGAACTGGCTTGGGTTTGTGGAGGTGTTGGATTGGAAGCATTCAACAAAGCATTGAACGCATGATAACTGGGTGGTAGTGTCGGGTTGACATCAGGCATGCGATGGGTATTGATAGGATCAAGACTAGATACAGTAATTCCAGTTGGGACACTCATAGTATTCGTGAGATGGGACACTCGTAGTATTCGCGAGACGTGTACTTCAAATACTTTATCGAGCGTGAAAATAGCAAGGTCCCTCGGCGATCTTTTCATGTTTAGAGAGTTTGAAAAGAGCTTAAAGAGGACTCTAGTGGAGTTGCCAATTTTTTTATTGGATAAATCCCTAAGTGTGGACACAAACCGATCTCCCTAGATCCACCTAGATCTAGAACAAAGCAAGACAGAATAATACTCTTTCCCTAGATTTCGACTATTAAATGAACTAGGAGGCAAGAATCATGAACATACCTTATGATCACTTCCTTTGGTATTTGTTGTTCCATATTTGCTCCAATGCTCTTGTACAGTCAAGACAAGGAAAACTCAAACCAATCGGAGTGAAAACAACTCAATATATTCAACAGTCAATCTATGTATATGATCAAGGAATTATACAATAAAGTAGACTTAGCTTTATGGGAAAGGGACATATTACTGTATCATATTGATGGAAAGAAAATATTACAACCTGAGCCTTGATGTTGCAAACCTCCTTTCAATGGCTCTTGGCTCTGACACACACACTTGCTCACTTGCATGAAGAAGATCAACCACTTTTGATAAACTTGTTGGAGTTCTTAGCTGTTGTAGCTTTAGTCCTTCACACAGTCTTTCACTAATTCTCCAATAAATATCTTTCTTGTTTGATTCTAACCTTTTCCATGAGAATCCCCTCAATATATAAGAGAGAATGAATTAGTTACTTGGATAGGAATGATCCCAAAATATCAGGAAATCTAGTACTTAGATAACCATTCGAATGCCATCTCATCCTTCTAGAAGATTCCCTTCTAGAAGCTTCGAGAATTCATCTTTTTCCCTTCTTTAAAAAGAGTTCACACCCTAGTAGTTAGACACAGTGCGAACTTCTCACACCCTAGATTAAGGTAGCCTGCAAGAATCATACATTCTCGCAGGCAAATGTATTAGCAGCCTGCGAACCTTCCTCAAAACTGTGATTTCTGGAAAGAGATGAAGGTAACTTTTCTCAGGAGAAAGTTCTAATGAAGAACCTGAATACACCATCATCAATACATCATCATGAAAACCAAAATCATGGGTGACAAGAGGGAAGTTGCATAAATGAGCTTTCACGTCGTAGTAGGAGAAATTTAATGTAGGAGTAGGGTGATAGGCGGTGGCATGAGCTCGTCACATGGCTCCATGCCCCGGTGGCTGATACCTGCCTCCGTTGTATGCCAAGTATGCTGCACTAAAACCCCATCTGGGGGAGCATCCACTGTTCCATATTTGCGGATACATTACTGGAGAATAGGGTGATTAGGATCCAGGGCTGAGTTTCATAGGAGTTCCTGTCCACTCCAATTGGTACCCATATTAGCCAATTCATCCGCAACTTGATTCGCCTTCCTCTTGATGTGAGCAGGTATGACAGCCTGATTTGGTTGCAGTAAATCTGTGATGATCTGTAGCCCATGTGATAGTCTCCATCTAGGTGACAGTCTGTCCAGGTTCGCTCCATTTAAAATTATGCGCAATAGGTTGATGATGATTTGAGAGTCTCCCTCAACTATTAGCTTCGTAAAATCGTTTTTGATGGCTAATTTCAGTCCTTTGATAAGTCCCCAAAGTTCTATTGCATTGTTCGTGGAATGAATGAGGGAGCCTACACTTATGAGAAGGATGTGCCCATGATGGTTGTGGAAGACTACCCCAAAGCTTTCTGCTCCTGGATTTCCCTTAGAGGCCCTGTCAAAATTGAGCTTGATGAAATCCTCTGGTGGAGGAGACCAAAAGGAGGGGCTGCTAGAAGGGGGGGAAAGAGAAGAGGAGGGGAGAGCATGAAGAGAAGGAAGAGGAGTCCAATTCCAAAGGACGGGGAGTTTGGAGGGAGTGTTGGTCAAGTCTATGTCGGACCACTGCTGAAGGTGGAGAGTTTCCATGATGTTGCAATGGCATTGATGCCAGCAATGTTGCCAAGGGAGGGAGATACTTTTGAAAAGTCTTTTGTTCCTTTCTTTCCAAGTTTTCCAAAGGATGAAGCCTGGAAGAAGTTTCCAAATATGATTAAGAAGGGGGGAAAGGAAATCCTGGTCCCTCCAGTTCGTAATGGTTTTGATGATGCTATCTATGTGGCGGTCCGAGGTGTGCATGATAAGCACCGCTTGAACCCAGATTTGAGCAGTATAAGGGAAAGAATTGAGGAGATGGTTCATGGTTTCCTCTGCCTCTCCACAAAGTATGCATAGAGAGGGCCCAAAAAAACCCATTTTCGAGAGGTTATCCCAGGTTAGGATGCTTGAATGGGAGACAAGCCAGAGGAAGAGGGTGATTTTTGGCTAGTGTTTAAGACTCCAGATTTTGTGCCAAACTTTCCTAGCAGGGAGGGGGTCTATTTGAGTTTTTATCTGGTAGGCTTCCTGCGTGTTGAAGGTGCCCTGTGGCCTATATCCCCACTGAAGGATATCCTCTCCTACAATTTTGGGAATTTTCCATTTGGCCATCTCTTCTTTCCAAGGTGCCAAGTCCACGTGCGCCTCCAGGTTAATGCGTTCCCTGTCCAAGTGCCAACAGTGCCAGGTGTCTTCCGGGGAATTGTCCTGCCAATAGTTAGCTACTCTTGTCAGGACTGCCCATGTAGCTTGGGTGCATATGTCTCTAGCTGAGTCCTTAGTGTCTAGAACTGGCCATTATTGCCAAGAATCTTTCCAGAAAAGAGCAGTTTCCCCATTTCCGATTTCCCAGAAGGCATGCCGAGTCACTAGTTGTCTATTCTGCTTGGCCGCTGTCCAAATTAAGGAGCCTGGGTTGACCCCATTCCATCGAATTAGTTTCTTCTCTGCCACATTTGGAGCGTATTTCTTCCTCCAAAGTCTGGCCCAGAGATCCTTGGGATTTTTTAACCATCTCCACCAAATTTTGGTGCTTAGAACCTTGTTCATTATGAAGGGATCTCGTAATCCCAAGCCACCTTTCTCCTTGGGTCGACAGAGTTTGTCCCAACTGACTAACGCTATTTTACTCCCTGTGTTGAGGCCTTTCCAAATGAAGTTTCTTTGTAATCTTTTGATGGTTGTGAGAATGAACTTCATGGCAGCTAGCGCTGAAAAGGTATAAATCAGAAGGGCCTGAAGAATAGCTTGGAGAAGAGTAAGATGATTGGGAAGGTTTAAGGATCTGAAGGTCCAGGAAGAAATCCTCTTAGTAAAGGAGGATAAAAGATGTTCCCAAGAGGAGTTCTAGAGGGCATTTTCAATCAAGGGAATGCCAAGGTATTTGGATGTAAGGGAGCTTCTGTTGAAACCTAGGATACCAGAGATATGGCGTTGGATTGGAGGGGGCGTATTGAAGAAAAATATTTGGGATTTATCCTTGTTACAGTCCAGACCTGAGGCGTCTTAGAAGGTTTGGAGGATTTCCAAGAGAGAGTTGGCTTCATGGAAAGTTGGGCTTCCCATCAAGAGGGTGTCGTACACAAATTGGCTGTGCGAGATAGGGGGGGAAATGCCATGCAAGGGGAGACCTGTCAGAAGGTTGTTTTCAACTGTTGCATGGATGGAATGACTAAGACCTTCGTCCAAGATGATGAAGAGGAAAGGGGAGAGGGGATATCCCTGTCTAATTCCTCTTGAGGGGAAAAATGGTTGCGAGGGAACACCATTTATGAGAAGAGAGAAGAAAGCCGAGGAGGTTAGATTCAGAATCCAAGTCACCCAATGCTGATCAAAACCAAAATCTAGGAGCATTGCTCACATATATTCCCAGCTTATCTTATCAAAGGATTTAGAGAGGTCTAATTTGAGGAGCATACCTGGTGTTTTGGTCTTCTGTAGAGAGTGAATCACTTCATGGGCTAGGATGACGCTGTCCAGGATTTGTCTACCCTCAACATATCCTGATTGCTTCGTGGATATGATTGTTGGTAAGATAGGCTTGAGTCTCATGGCTATCACTTTTGTAAGGAGTTTGTAGATGACATTGCAAAGAGCTGTGGGCCTGAACTACTTGGGATGATGTGCCTGCCCCTCTTTGCGAACTAAGGTGAGGAAAGTAGCATTGAGAGCCTAGAGGACCTGTCCAGTGGCTCTAGAGTCTTCCAGAATTTCCCAAACCTCTATCCTGATCATCGGCCAACAAGGGTGGAAAAAATCACTGGCGAAGTCGTCGGGACTAGGAGCTTTGCATTTAGGGGTGTCCTGAAGTGCTTGGTCCACTTCCTCGATTATGAAGGTCTGGAGAAGAGTTGAGTTTTTCTCCTGGGTAACGAGGGAGGGCACATTCCATGTAGCCTTATGAATGGCCTCATGTCTATCCAGGAGGGGTTATGTAAGGAGGTTTTGATAATACTCTATCAAGGTTGTTTCCATGTCATCATGGGAGTGAATGGTTTCCTTGTCATCTGAGATGAGATGCATGATCTTATTAGAGTGTCGTCTTTGGATGACAGTTTTGTGAAAGAATTTGGTATTGCATTCCCCTTCCTTGAGCCATTGGATGCGCGATTTCTATTTCCATAAGATCTCTTCTTGTATTTTTATAGCTTCGAGTTGTTGATTTACTTTTACTTCTTGGGCTTTCAACTCATTTGTTAACCCCTGCAGTCTGATCTGATTCCGAATCTTGCCCATTTTTTATGACAATTGTTTTTGGGAGTCGAAGATATTGCCAAAGGTATGCGTGTTCCATAGTTTGAGAGTTTGTTTGAGGTTCTTTAACTTTTGCTGGAATCTGTACATTTTGGAGCCGTAAGGGACATCTACCTCCCTCCACCAATCCTGGATATTTGCTTGGAAATCAGGGTGGTCAAGCCAAAACTATTAAAACCTGAAGGGTTTCTTACTAGGTGTGGCTGGGACATCCAACCATAACTATATAGTCCAGTGATCTGAGCCAGAGAAATTCAAGATAGTAGCTACCATTGCCGTACCTTCCATCATAAGGGAGTCATAGATGAGGAATCGATCTAGTTTGCAAGCGATTTGGTGTATTCCAGTCCTTCTATTTGTCCAAGTGTGAATTTCATTGTTGGCCTCCAGGTTGATGAGGTGAATATTGTCTATGAGGCTATTGAAGTCACTGGAATCTTGATCCAGTCATCTTGATCCTCATTTTTTTTCCCCCAGGCTGCGAATGATATTGAAATCTCCACCAATAGACCATCTGTTATACTATGTTAGACTGGATAAGTAACTCAGGATTCTGAGGAAGGCCTTCTTATCGCTTTGGTTGGTTGGGCCGTAGACATTGGTCAGGTGTCCAGGCTTGTTTGAGCCTACGAGCTTATAATCTGTTGTAATGGACCATTTGGTGGTGAGGAAGTTTTCCAACAAAACTATGTTGGTGTTCCAAAGAATAGCCAATCCTCTGGCTGTGCCTGTGGCGTCAGTTGAAGCCACTACCCCTTGCTTCTAGCAGTAAGGAAGTAGCCTGTCAATGTCTTCTAAAGTACATTTTGTTTCCTGCAAAAGTACTATGTCTAGTTTTTCCCTTAAGATCAGATCCCGTAGAATTTTTTTCTTGCTACATCCATTGAGACCTATGATACTCCATGAGATGATATTCATAATGATGGGGGGGGGTAGAGAGAGGAGGGAAGCTATCTGAGATCAGGTGGATTTTTCCTGAGTTTACCATAAAGTGGCCTATTTCTTGTATGAGCTTGTTAGTGGATTTCCTCCCTCTTTTCTTTTCGTCTTTATGAGTTTTATTTGGGTTTTTTGACTGACTACCCTGGATTCCCAAATATTTTCTAGCTCGAGCTGAGGACCCAGATGAAGAGTTGAGAAAGACCTTATGCACCTTCCATAGTTTATCCTTGGTTATAGTGTAAAGTTTTTTATGCCTGTAGGCATGCTCGAGGTGCTCCAAATCCACCCCGGCTAGGTCTTGCTCCTCCATATCCATTTCTGCATCCCCATACTCTATCTCCAGCAAGTCTTACGGATCCTAAGCCATGTCCGGGGGAGGGAGATCTGACTCCTTACCCTGTGGGGGCTGTTCAGTTCTTTGGCTTGTGGACTGAGGTCCATTATTCGGAGGTGGTGCATTTGGGTTCGAAGGGGTTGTGGGGTTTTCTGGTTGATCTTGTAGAATTGCAAACTTATTGCTAGTTGATGGATCTTTACTTACTTGGGCTGGTTGTTTTCTTCCTCCTTGTCGTCTTTTCCCTACTAGTTGTACAAAGTTGTCCTTGTCTTTGCCTCTTTCTGGGTTCCCTTCTTTGTGAGTAGTATTGAGAGGGAACTCTCTGAAAAGATGACCATGTTCATGGCATTTCCTGCATCAGAATGGAATGTGTTCATATTCGATGGTTTGGGACTAGTCCTCATCATGATATTCCAGTATGATGGATCCTGGGAGCAGCTTGGCTATGTTCATGTACACACAGATTCGCGCATAAGAAGTGTAGCACTGCTGCTTGGTGGCTTTAGAGGACTTAACATAGATGCCAATGGTGTTGCCAATGCTAGCCAAGACCTCTTCCAGCCACAATTCCTAGGGAAGAGAGTACAATATAATCCATACTGGTGCGTGGGAAAAGTCTTCCTTCTTAGGGCTGAACTTCTTTTTCCAGAATCTTAAAAAGATTCCTGCCAAGTTGTAGAAGTACGGCCCCCCATCAAAGATGCGATTGCGATCCTCAAGGTTGTGGAGGATGATTGTGAAGAACCCCTTGGAACCCAGTTGTAGCTCATAGTGACCTCTTGGTTTCCACCAATGTTGTATCCATTTGACCAGATCGCACTCAGAAGGCCAAAGCCCTAGGAATTTTCCCACCAAGGCATAGTCTCTCATGTATTGCTTATTCTCTTCTATGAGTGGTGAGATGATAATGTATTTTGGGGCCTGTGGCGCTTGTGGGATGCATTTACCCGACATCCATGGAGTTTACATA
>JZKD02S1907633.1:440594-455752 GCA_000966675.3 Picea glauca
TTTTAAAGCGAACTATTCAGAAGAAATCTGATCTTTCCCTAAACAATTCTAAAGAAAACACACGCTTTGTAATTGAAAGACACTCAAAGAAAGAGACTAATCCTTCAAAACCAAAAAAAGAAAAAGTGGCTAAAAGAAACTCAAAGGATGTCAATCAGACTGTAAACAGATCAATATAAGCTCCAAAAGTTCAATCCATCTGTTCAAAACAAAACTGGGCATCAAAAAATGACAAGACCCGATCCAAAAAATTTCACAAACAAGTTCGCAGCCTAGCAATAGAGTGCAGTGTGAGAATTAAGTATTCTTGCAGTCTAGACATAGGTAGGGTGCGAGAAGTTTGAACCTAACTAAACAGTAGGGTGCGAACATCAATGATTCTCGCAAGCCACTCAAGGGTACAGTGCGAGAATGTCTGTAAACACAAAATTTGGAAAAAGGACAAAATTTCTAAGAGAACTTTCAGATCCAGAGAGTCTTGATAGATCTCCCACAAAATCAGAGACAAGAAAACAAGCAATCAAAGCAAGGGAAACTAGACTAACTAGGAAACAATCTGTTCCCCAGCGGAGTCGCCAATTTTGGTATAGGATAAATCCGTGAGTGCGGACACAAACCGATCTCCCTAGATCCACCTGGATCTAGAACAAAACAGGACAGAATATACCGCTTTCCCTAGATCTAACTATTGAATTAAATTGGAAGTGAGAAGAAGATATGTAACTTGTAATCGCTTCCTTGGTCTCTGTTGTTCCTTTCTTCTCTCCAGTGCTCTTGTGTGGTCAAGATCAAAACAACACAAACCAACCAAAGTGAAAGAAAATGATATATCCAATAGCTATTATATACATATGATCAAGGAATTATGTAATAAAGTAAATCTAGATTTATGGGAAAGAAACACATTACTGTATCATATTAAATGTGAAAGAGAGATTACAACCGTTGCCTTGATGTCGTAAGGTCCCTTCCAACTGTCCTTCATTCCCCCCACACTTCTTGCTCCAAGGATTCTGAAACCATAGATCTGATAGTTACTCACAATATATCTTGACAAAGCAAATCTCAAAGCCACTCTAACCAAGCCAATAATTCCAAGCCAAAGAACCCAAGCTAACAAAAGCTCAAGCTACACAAAATCTAACTTTCTCCATGAGAATTCCTCTCCTTTTATAAGCTGAAGAAGATAAGGTGAGGAGGTTAGGATGATCCCACTAAATCATGAAAGCGAGTAAGATCCAAACCATTTGGATGCCACCTAACCAAAGAAGCTTCTCCTTCTAGAAGATTCGAGAAATCGCTCATTTTTCCCACGTGCTGGAATTCTCGCACCCTAGCTATAGTGCAACCTGCGAACTGTTCGCACCCTGGATATAGTGCAACCTACGAGAATTGGTCATTCTCGCACCCTACCTATATAGCAACCTGCGAACATCCCTTTTTATAAGGTTTTTACCTAGGAAAATCCAACATTTTCTCTCAGGAAAAGTTCTTCTGTCTTTCTTCTTTAGGAACTCAGGCCACTAACCCCTCTGAAGGCAACAGATAGGTTTACATTATTAACGATCATGGGGATGACGAAAATAATGTGTAACATAAAGGAGCTCTTAAACTAGGGTTTTAAGGGAGAGCGCTCCCCTACATCAGCCTTAGGAGTGTTGGCGCTCCTCTACAAGGTGCTAGGGAGCATTATAGCACCAAATCACCCCTCTGAAGGAGTGCTACATTATCATATCTCAAGAATTTGATTTTTTAATCCATTTCATTTTCAACCATTTCCTTATAAATCTTAAATTTTTCAAAAGCTTCTGATTTATTCTTGAGAAAGAAAACTGCAATCATTCTTGTATAATCATCAAATAATAACATAAATTATTTCTCACCTTCTAAACCCTTTGTTATAGTTGGTCCAACTAGATCAGTGTGCACAATTTCCAGTGGTCTTGTCATTGAATATTCCTTTGATTTGAACCTGGTCTTTGTTTGCTTTCCTTGTTGACAATGCTTGCATAAAGTGTTGGCTAGTTTGGTTATATGGGGAATTTCTTTGACTTCTTCTCTTTTGCTGACTTTGACAAGGTTATAAAAATGTATTTGACCCATTCTTTGGTGCCATAGCCAACTTTCATCTTTTTTTCCTAGAGAACACTTTTCATTTCCAATTTCACTTAACACATATATGTTTCTTGAAGTTCTTGCATCTGTAGAAATGAATTTTCCTAAACCTTCTTTTCTTATCTCTCACTTTTTTGAATCGAAAGTAAATTTATGACCTTGGTCACACATTTGAATTACACTTAGAAGATTATGTTTCATATCTTCTACTAGTAGAACATTTTCTACCTTTATATTCTTGTTCCCAATTCTGACTATGCCTTTTCCAATGATTTTAGTTGAATGATCATTTCCAAAGGAGACTGATCCATCTCTTTCCTTTCTTAATGTAAGAAACCTGTCTTTATCACTTGTCATGTGTTTTGAATAGCCACTGTCAACATACCAACCACGTTTCTTCTGCTTAGCTTGTAGAGTGAGTGTCCAGTCTTCATTTCTATATTGATTCTGCTTTCTTATCCTTGTCCTTTTCTGAGCTTCCTGTCTGTGACTATTGTTATTCTGTTGCGGTTCTCTAGGAGGGACTCTCATTATGAAATCTTTGGCCATGTGTCCAAAGTTGTTACATTTGTAACATTCCACTTCAGTGCTCAAAGATTCAAACCTGTTGTAACTTCTTCTCTGTGTTTCACTAGGCCTTCTTGGATAACCCTTTTGTGTATGAATTTCAAAGTTGTTTCTGTTCCTGTTGTTAGATCTGTAATTCACAACTTTATGTCCAAAATTAATACATGCATAACATAAACCAAAAAATATAGTTTGATACCCGGGAGTTGAAGATCTTCTTAAAGGAGGTGCTCTTATGAATCCTTCTTCTTAATTAGGTCTATCTATTTGTTGTTGATTCTGAAATATGAATATTCTTGGTGGAGGAGTGTCCTTGTAATCTTCCTTATATATCTTCCTATCCCCTTTGAATGTTTCTGCATAGATTTTTGGATATGTTTCTTGCTCTGTTGTTTTGGAGCCTGATCCTGTTTTTTTTTTATTGTATCCAAGTCCGAACTTGTCAAGGTGATATTTCTTACTATTGATAATGTCATCCAAAACTTTTGAGCTATTCTTCATATTTTTCTTTTGAATATCCTTTCTTAATGTGACAATCTTTTCTTCCAAATTTCCAATAATCATGTCCTTTTCTTCTAGTTGTTCTTTGAGTGCTTCTTCAATTCTTTTATCTTCTTATATTTGAACCTTCAAATTTGTGATCATTTTTTCTAGTTCTTGAGTGTCTTCATTCTTGTCTAGTTCTGCTTGTAGTTTCTTTTTTTTCTTCTTTTCTCTTCTGATAACTTCTATGGCACACATCAATTCTTCTCGGTAGTCAACTTCTTCCTCTTCAATTTCTTATTCGACTTCTTCATATTCTTCTTCGGCTTCTTCATATTCTTTTTCAGAGTCATCTTTATTAGAGTCTTCTACTTCCATGAATAGAACTCTTCTTGTCTCACTATCACTGACTTCATATTCATCTGATGATGATATGTTTTCTTTGGTGCATAAGATTTTATTGAAAACTTTCTTTGTAGTTCTTTTTCCTTTAAATGTTTGTTTTCCTTTTGAGTAACCTTCATCATTTCTTTTTTTATGATCAGGACATTTTTTGCAAAATGACCAATACCATCACAATTAAAATGAATTAAAGGAATCTTACCTCTATACCTACCGTCAGTTCCCTTGTTCAGTATTTTGATGAAGTTGGCCACTTCTTCATCATCTTCCGAGACATCAATGTTGTTGCTATGTTCTTCTTGTTTATTTTCCTTTTGCTTTGATATTTTGGATGCTTTGAAAGATGCTTCTTTTACACCTGGATTTTCTTGTTCAGTTCTCATTTCATATGTTGTGAAGATTCCATCCAGTTCGTCCATGATTATTGAGTTTATATCTGATCTTTCTTCTAGTGATGATATCTTAGGGTCAAATCTTATAGGAAGAGATCTTAGTACCTTTTGAACAATTAAAAATTATTCGATTTATTCTCTCAATCCTATGATTTCATTCACTGTTTCATTGACTCATAATAAGTAGGTTGCAATATTCTCATATTCCTTCATATTTAGTTGTTCAAACTGACCTTTGTAAGTTTGAATCTTTGCTCCTTTGACTTTTGAATCTCCTTCATAAATATTTCAAAGATTTTCCCAAATATATTTAGTGGATTTACAATGTGCAACTTTGGTGAAAACCATTTCACTGAGACCATTCAGAAGTTCATTTGTGGCTTTTGAATTATTCTGACCAAGTTTCATTGCTTTGTCATTTGTTGGTGGAACTGCTGGTGATGTGAATCCATCTAAAATTGATTGCCAAATTTCAAATCCATTTTCTTGTATATATGTCTTCATCCTTATGCTCCAAAAAGGACAGTTATGTCCATCAAACTATGGTATTCCATTTTTATACAAGTTGTTTCTCTCCATGATCTACCTTTCAGTGGTTAAAATGATTTCTGAAGGGACCTTCTATGATAACAAATATTTGATTACTGAGAGAGGGGGTGAATAAGTAATAGAGAAATGTAATCCTTTTTAAACCAAATAATCCAAGCATTATATCAATGTAGAATTATCATCCAATAATGAGCAATGAAAAAATGAACAATCATACACATACACAGTACACCGGTGTTTTACGTGGAAACCCAAAGTGGGAGAAAACCATGGAATGATTTTTCTTATATTTCGTGAAGAATCACATTCATTGGAAGAACCAATTTCCTTTGTTTTCCAGCTGCAACTGGAAGGAAGATCCAACCCCCTAGTTTCTCGGGCTACAACTTGAGGGAAGATCCAACTCCCCAATTCTCTGGCTACAACCAGAAGGAGGATACAACCCCCTATGTTCTTCGACTACAACTAAAAGGTGTCTACAACCACCTTTCCTTGCCCCGTACAACTACCCTAAAGTAGAAGTAGAATGATGGAACCACTATCACACTATCACTGTGAGATATACTGCTATAAACATGTACCAATAAACCTGAACCATGCAACAACCATTCATCAACATGTACCTCAAAATGTAATCAACCTGTACCATGAACAAGTGCATCAACCATGCACCAACATGTACCATAAAATGTGAATCCAACCATGCACCAAGTATGTACTAATCATGTGTCAACTATGCATCAACTATGACTCATCAATATGTACCAACATCATCAACTATACACCTCATGTATGTGCCAACTCATCAACTACTTGTCTCAACCATGTACCCAACATGTACCTTAACCAAAATCCGTCATCAATTTCATCATCCCAATATGATTTGTAACTTTTTAATTGACCTGGTGTATATGATCACATACCTGCAAACCTTCCTTAACTTTAACAACAAGAGACTATCATGGATTATTCAACAACCCTAACTTGAAATAATAATAAATTTGTACCTATAATGAATAAATATCTGAAATTTATAAACAATGTTCTTTAGTGTGGTTTATGCAATTCCTCCAAGTTTCACTACTTGGAACCTCTCAAAAAAGGAGTTATAGAAAAAATGGCATACCTTGCATAATTTTGGCTTATTCTAGATATCAACCTTGTAGAGTGTGCCTCGCACGAAATATTTGTTCAATTGATCTGAAAATGTTACAAATAATACTAAAGATGGTAATATTACAAAATCATTTGGTCTTATTGAATTTGGATCTGTTATGAAGAAGTTATGACATTTTTACCCGAAACACCTATTTTAGACTAGTTTTAGGACTAGCCACAAACCCTATTTTCCATGGAGTATAACTCCAAAAATAAAATGACCCACAAGATGAATTGTTTACCATAGATACTTGGATATGTTTCCTCAATGACATAGAAATTCCATAGTCTGAATCATTCTAGAAAAAACGTTATTGCGGAAATGAGATGACTTGTAAATAACATACGCTAGAAAGCATCATCAAAAGAATTTATCCTTCCTTGAATTTCGTCCTTCTTTTGTTTACCTTCCCTCAGAAATTCAACTTAGATATCCTTTGGTTACCTGAGACACCTATAGATATTAAATATTCTCAAGTGTATTCAAAATGAGAGATCTATGCCTCGTATTTATACTCTCCAAGTAGCTTCCTTAAAAACATCTTCTAGGTCACTTTGCTCACTTTCCTTCTTTTAGGGTTAACCCACTTCTAATTTCTCCATTAAATTTATTATTTAAATAATTCAATTTTTATTCACTTTGAATTATAGTACACTCATCACTTCACTTTATTATTTACCTTCTAAAATGATGCAACACCCCCTGCCTCATCAGGTTCTGCACGACCTCCAGGTCTAAGGATCGTTCATGAATTCACTTCTGAGATGAAGTGCCTCCTTTGGATCCTTATCGGAACCTCAAAATTTGATCCAACGGTCGTTCAACCTCCCCACAGACTCCTATACAACTGCAACCTTTTTCCGAAAAGGTGAAATTTGGATTTCGATAGTGTTACACCTCAATATTGCTCACTTCGATAAGTGTCGTAAGTGTCGCATGATCCTCTCAACTGTCGCAAGTGTCGCATGTCATTCACAAGTGTCACAAACATGAAACAAAGCATACTTCCATGACGATGAAACCAACAAGACATCTAGAATAACTCAGACACTTGATTTGGAGAAGGGAGAATGATTAAATGAAGTCAAGGAACTCTTATCACCTGAAAGTAGCTCTTAAATAAGGGTTTTGAAGATGAGCGCTCCTCTGTATCAGCCTTAGGAGTTTTGGCGCTCCCCTCTAAGGTCTTAGGGAGCGTTATAATTCCCTACTTCCCCTATGAAGGATAACTATCCATATTTGGAGCATTGGCACTCCCCTTAAGCTTCCTAGGGAGTGATATAGTGCCCTGATGCCCATTTTGAGGGAGTGTTGTCTAATCTGGGCAGTAGTTGGCCCGTTGAGGAGAATAAGGGAAAGATCTTTCAAGTTTGGAAGGTAGTTGCATTCAAATTCTTGGTTCAATCAGAATATCCTTGATTTAAGGAGGGAATTCCTCAACTTACCCTAAAGATACCTCAAGAGGTTAAGCCTCTATTAACCTATATAAGAAGGCTCTATGATGGTGAGAAGGGGGAAGAATTGCTAGCATGAAACCTATGATCTCATAGGAAACACACAGTCAGCTAAAGGAAAGTGATCAGTGAAACTGTTATCATTCAGGTCATGGATCTTTCGAGCAAGGGTTAGACAAAGGGGACTTGACGAAGATGTCACATTCGCATCTACGATTGTAAGTACTGTTTTCGTTATTCTCATTAATATGACACGCTTGGCCTGTTTCTTTCTAGTTCATGTCTGATTTTACATGAACTTATCATTGATAGATAGATCTGTTTTCAAGCTAATATCAATAGAGTAGGAAGTGGTCGTACTTTGTTTGTCTACAGGACTCATCGAGGAGCGAAAGTTTGGAGCTCGACTCAGAGCGTGTAGGGACAAACGTCGATTAAAAGGTACCTTTGTTCTCCTTCTTCCTCATGCATTAGTTTGTATATATTTGAAAGGAATTCAGTGTCCATGTTAAGAAATTTATGTCTTAGAGTTTAGCGTCTAGCTCTTTGAGGCGATCTACCTGTTCGCGAGGAGATTTTCCTACAACAGAAACTGGCGACTCCACTGGGGAGTCCTAAAATCAAAACTTCTTATTTTGATTTCTCCTCATAGACCTTGTCTTACTCCTTGATTGTTTTCAGACCTGGTTCACTCCTTTTTTATTGATTTTATGAGCTGATTGACTCCCTACCCTATCACACTCAGCTTGATTATCAAGACTGAACTGCAATTTTTGGATTTTTGACACTTTTTGGAGATTTTTGAACCTGGCGCCCCTGTCCCTGTGTTAACAGAGCACCAACACTCCCTAGTGCCTTACACAGAGTGCTATAATGCTCCTTACCCTTTGAAATAGAGCGCCAACCCTCTTTTGGCCAAAAACCCTTCCAGAATTGTTTTTTTTAGGGTTTTACCTCTGTGTTTCTCTTGTTGGGTCACCTTTTGAGTCAATGCTTCTTCCTTTTCCAGCTTTGACATATGTCTTTTTGAAGGACAAACATCTTTCTGTTTGGATTTTGTATCCTTCTTCACTATTGTCGTTGAGTTTTTCTATCGTTTGGAGTTTGAAACCAATGCATTGTCTTTATCCCCTTTTTGACTGAGCAAGAAACTCTGGTGAAGGTCATCAAAGGCCTACAGATCTTTTCATTTGGTTTTAGTTAAGATCATTATTCTTTGACATTTCTTTTGGTGTGAAGTTCTTGATTTTTCTTTGATTGTTTCTTTTCTTTCGCTTCTTGTTTTGATCACAACGAGAGGGTGTATTGTTTGTACGATTCTTGCTTGTGTTGGTATGATTTTCATTGATCCAAAAAGATAATTAACGATAATTAGCAAGACGAGCATTGTTCTAAATTAATCATTATTCATATAAAAACAATAAAGAAACATCTTCATAATTGATTTTTCACATTAGAATGTATCTCAAAAATTTTAGCACCACATCGGATTTGATTTGAAGAAAATTTTCTTGAGGGCATTCCTTATTAGTGCTTGTTAGTGAAAAGAACTCTCTCTCTCTCCCTTAGATGGATGTTCATCGAAAAGAAATGACTGCTTATCATATTTGATGCATTTTTTGGACTGAGTCACAATTTCGTCCGTTTCACTTCCATGCACCCCTGTTGAGTAAAGAATAGCTATAAAATCAGTGCTAATTAAAAATTATTTAGAACATTTTATTTTCTAGGATCCTCCACCAACAGTAGAAAAGGATTAGAACTTTGGATTAGGCTGTGATCATAACTCTCCAAAGTTTCCAAAACAAACATTAGCATACTGAGTTAGGGAGAGTCAAATCCAATTATCATATCAGTATGCCTGGGATCGCCCTCTCACACAAGGGTTACGCACAAGATCGCATTCGGGTGAGCTACGGAGATTATCCCTCCATGGTTTAACTGATTGTGGTGGTTAGATTGTATTATGGGGATCTCTTAAAGGTAAATCCACAATTACTGTGCGGAAGCCTTTTAGTTGATTTCGGGCTAGATACCCTGCCCGTACATTCGGATCGGACTGTCGACTATACTCGCCCGGGGGCTGACTGCGAATTGGTAACCTTACTGGCCATAATCTTTAGGGTATTACACAAGGTGATAGTGAAGGGAAGTCTCACTATACCTGGAGTAGAAATTGGTCAAACTTGCTCGGGCTCCTTGGAGGGTAAATCCACAATTACTGCGTGGAAGCTTGCACCAAGGCGTAAGTCCGTTAAGCAGGTTGCCATTGTAACTGTTCCACCATATCCCTGCCCTTTATTGACTTGATCACACAACATTGGATTTCATCACCAACTAGTACGGTCATCGAGAGAAGGCCCTATTTGCCTTGCTGTGATTCTTAGATTTTATTATCCTATGATGTTTCTTTTCGGTAGTTAGCCATAGATCTTTTTCACTGACTCTTTTTCACCAACATCGACCCTCCATGTCATTTGCAGAGGCTACAGGGACTTCCTCCAGAAAATATGGAAGGGAACACCCCTTTACCCCCTCATTCTATGGAGGAATCTCCTCAACAGAGCGAGGTTCAGGATACTACAACTTCCCAAGAAGAAGTTTCTACTCCTCTGGAGAATTTTAGAATTGTTTCAGAGTCTCTGGAAGCTTTCCGCATTCCGGAGGGATATGAACGACATGTCCTCCAACTGAATTCAGTTGGTGAATTTGTCGTCGTCAATCTTTCTGACATTCCGACTGGGTCTCGTCAAAACCCTTTAGGTGATGACCCCTTTTGGACCGCAGACATTGTTTGAAGTCCACCGTGCATGGTGCAGGATCTTTATGGAACAGGGATGGGTGTTGACGCACCTATCACCTACACTGTACCCCTCAACCATTTTAATGGTGCTACCGCCTTTACAGCCACACCATCCGTTGGTCTGAACACATCGTCTGTTGGCCTAAGGTATACTTTCCCTCTCCAGACGACCCATTATACAATGGTCCCTCACATTCCAACCATTCTTGCCAGTAACGCGGTGGTTAGCTAAGCTACTATTGGCACACTCGTAACACCAAGACCTACATCATCACTCCCTTTTGGGTACAGAGCACTGAATTTTTCCACTGCCACTACTACCCAAGTTATGCCGAGAAGTTCCATACCTATCCAACAACCCAGAGGGACCGGTCTTGGTAGTCTTAATCCACCCAATGGTATCGGTCAATCATTTATGTCTGGTTCTCAAATTCTGGGAACTCTACCTCAAGCTGGGGGGAATACTCCCACCGGAGGACAACTTCCATTTGGGGGGCACCCTCATGCTGGGGGGCACCCTCAATATGGAGCCTACCATCAATCGTATGGACAAAATGTGTCTATCACACCTAATCCATGGAATATCCCTTTTCCAGGAAACCCACAATTCTCAGCGGGACACAATTCTCAAGCTCCACAAAAACCCCCTTTTGGACAAACCCCAAATCCGGCTTATAATCCTCAAAACCCATCCAGTTATCCTCCTCTCACACATACTTCGCAAAACACCTCAAATCCTGTGTACCCTAGTCAACACCAACCTCATACAAGAGGGCCCACTAGTTACAATTATCTGCATAACCCAGTGTATGGCCCTACTGGTGTCCCCATGCCACACCAACATTACCCACAAGTTAACCGACAACTACCTTTTCTAGAAACTCTACACCTTCCAGACTTGTCTTGGTTAACGAATGATCCTATTTATCATTCTCTATTTTGGCCAACTATTCTAGCTAAACTTCCTTCTGATATCCCAAAATTCAACGGAAAGTTCGGAAAAGTCCCAAATAACCACGTGATGACTTTCCATTTGTGGTGTTCATCCAAATCCCTCATGGACAATTCTATACGTTTTCATATTTTACAACGAATGCTTACGGGCTCCATAACAAAATGGTATATTGAACTATCACGTGCCTCTTTTCATGACTTCAACTCCCTCGCCATGTCCTTCCTCACACACTTCCAACTACCCATTCGATACGAGACGGGTACTGAACTATTGACTTCACTTCGTAAAAAAACCTTCGTAAATATCTCCGATCATATTCATGAATGGAGATGACGATGAAGGATAATCAAAGTGGTCATTCTCGACCAATTGTTAGCGGAATGGTTCACTAAATGTGTTACCCCAGATCGCTCGTGATGTTGCTATGGGTGGTGTGGTCACCGAGGAAGAAGCTATTGCCCGAGCTCAGTAATTAGAATTAGTCTATTCACAATCTGGTACTTTGTACAAGTTGATACCCAATGCTACCCATGCCACTAATGATCCATCCAAACCATCATCTGCCTCACATGCGGATGGAGTTATTGGCTCCATCAAAACCCAATCTACTTCCCAGTCGACTGGAACAACTCAGCGTTCCGCTTCGACAGTTGTTCCTAGTCCTACTGCACCCTCTTCTACCCTCCCTCAAACTCAGGTCTCTGAGGTGAATGTGGTCCAATCGACCCCTTCACAACAAATTGGAGGAAAGAAGAAAGTGAGAAATAAACCAAAGAAAAACAATAACAACGAACAACCAAAAAATCAACCGCAAACTCCTGCTGCCGAAAAACAACCACAACAAAAACTGAAATTCCCATGTCTCATTTGTGGTGACGATCACTACACTCGAGATGGTCCACATCACTATGAAGTGGCCAAGATTTTTAAGGGAAATTCGCAACCCACTGTGCTTACTCAGCCTTTTCCATAACAATAATCTTTGGTTGCCCATCAAATATGGGTAACATCTCTACTACGATCGTTATTGATATTTCGATCAAAGAAGGTGTCGTGGAAAACATTAACCTTGGTGCTAATTGCACACCCGAAGAAGTGGTCTCTTACACCGCTTTGTTTAAAGAATTCGGCGATGTCTTCACATGGAGCTACGAGGAAATGCCAGGGATTGACCCTTCAATCATCGTACACGAAATCAAGACTTACCCTGACATGAAACCTATTCGACAAAAGATTCACCCGGTTCATCCCAAGAAATTCACAGCTATAAAGGAAGAAGTTGAGAAACTTCTAAAATTTGGCTTTATCTATCCCGTCCCTTTGACAGAATGGGTCTCCAACCTTGTTTCGGTTGCCAAAAAACAAGGGACCATCCGTGTTTGTGTTGACTATCGTGATATCAACAAAGCTTGTCCCAAAGACAACTACCCTACGCCCTTCATCGACCAAATCATCAATAATTGCACAGGGAGTGTAATCTTCTCTTTCATGGATGGTTTTTCTGGGTATAACCAGATTGCAATCTTACCTGTTGATAACATAAGACAACCTTTATCTGCCCATGGGATACTTTCGCCTATCGAAAGCTACCTTTTGGCCTTAAAAATGCTGGTGCTACTTTCCATTGGGCCATGTTGTACGCTTTCCACGATATCAAGAATATCGCAGGGCCTTACGTTGAAGATTACCTGCCCACTCATCCCATCGATTCGATCACATTGATCACTTACGGGTGATATTTCTTCGATGTCGGTTGTACCGTATTCGCTTGAACCCACATAAGTGAATTTTTGCTGTCAAATCCGATCGACTCCTTGGTTTCATTATCTCCAAAGATGATATCAGGGTGGATCCTTTAAAGATCAAGGCCATTCTAGCCTTACCCCCACCTACCAATTTAACCCAACTCCAAAGTTTGCAAGGCAAAGAAAACTTCCTTCGTTGTTTCATCTACAACTACGCCAAAATAACTAAAGGATTCATGCGGTTACTGCAGAAAAACACCCCTTTCATCTGGGATGACACCGCCCAATGGTCATTTGATGCTCTCAAGCACGCCTTGACCCACGCACCTTTGTTGCACCCTCCAGAGTATACAAAGGACTATATCCTTTACTTGGCTGCCTCCACTTCCACTATCGCGATGGTGTTAGTTCAAGAGGACCCCAATAGTGAAGAACATGTGATTTATTACCTGAGAAAGAGTCTATCTGGACCCGAACTCTGATATTCACATGTAGAGAAACTAGCTCTGGCAGCAATCATCACTATCTAGAGATTCTACCATTACATCTTATTACACACCACCACGGTGATCGTGGAATCCAACCCCATGTACCACGTCTTGAAACGTCAAGTACTTGGGGGAAAATATTCTAAATGGATCGTCATCCTTCAGGAATTTGATCTTGAATTTACGAAGTCCAAAGCCAAAAAGTCCCTGGTGTTTGCAGAGCTCATCTATGCTCTCCCTCGTGCCAATGAAGACATCAAACCTAGAGATCCTCTCCCCAATGAATCTCTCTTCCTCATCAGCACCTCTGATCCTTGGTATGTAGACATTCTCCTTTACCTTCAAACTCAACGTTTTTAGCCTAACATTTATCGTGAAGAGCATCGACGTATTCGCCACCATTCTCATCGTTATCTCATTGTTAGCGACACGTTGTATCATCGTGGGATTGACACCATCCTTCGATGATTTCTGGTTCACAAGGAGGTTGAACGCGTTCTTAATGATTTTCATCTTGGTGCCTGTGGAGGTCACCTTTCTGGACTGGCCACAGCCCAAAAAATCCTACGTGCCGGCTACTTTTGGCCCTCAATTTTCAAAGATTGTATCGAGGCAGTCAAAAAATTCCCACCCTGCCAAGTCTTTAACAAGAAGGCACACACACACCCTACTGCACTGCACCCCATTATTGCCATCGGCCCCTTTGCCAAGTGTGGTATCGATTTCATGTAGTGTAATCCTACCTCAGTCGGGGGACATGGTTATATAATCATCTTCGTCGACTACTTCACCAAATGGGCTGAGGATATGCCTACCTTCCTGAACGATGGTCGTACCATAACTCTGTTCCTTTTCAACCATATCATAACTTATTTCGGTGTACCACATGCCATCGTCACTGATCATGGTGCACACTTCAAGAACCAGATGATGAGCGAATTGCATGTCAAATTGGGTTTTTTCCATGAAAACTCATCCCCTTACTACTCTCAGGCCAATGGACAAGTTGAGGCCATCAAAAAAGTCCTAAAAACCATGATTCAATGCATGGTAGGGGAAAACAAGACATCGTGGCATCTACAACTTTTCTTTGCTCTCTAGGCTTATCGCACTTCTATGAAAACCTCGACTGGATTTACTCCTTTCCAGTTGGTGTATGGCATCGAAGCTGTTCTATCGATCGAGTGTGAGATTCGATCAATGAAACTCAAAGTAGAACTCCTACCCCATACTTCTGGTGAAGAAGAATTCTTATTGTACCTATCCAAGCTAGACGAAACATGTCGTGATGCTACTCTCATTAATGAGGAACATCATAAATGAATCAAGAGTCAATACAACAAATCTGTCCACCCTCAGACTTTTGCAGAAGGAGACTCACTCCTCGTTTATGACCAAGATCATGATAAATTGGGGACAAGTAAGTTAGAACCTCTGTGGCACGATCCTTACATCGTGAAGTGTGTCCTATACAGAGGCACCTATGAATTAGTAGATCATGATGGAATTTCCCTGGGAGAGCCCCGAAACGGGCTTTACCTTAAAAAGTACTATGCTTAGATTACCCAGCATGTGTACTTTGTACATTATTGTATTTTAATTTGGTGTGTCTATTTCTTTCGTGTGCTCGAGTCTTTACCATTGCCACTCATGACTGTGCTTGTGTTTTCATGTGCAGATGACGTCTTCCTTTCCTATCTTTTTCGGGTTTGCGGATGACACTAGTCGACATACCTGGAACATTACTTCAGCAGCATGGGTTATTTACCAATTTGACAAGGTGGTGAGTTCAATAGGTATCTGCTTAGGACCAGCAACCAACAACATGGAAGAATATCATGATGTCATCATACTGTTGACCCAAGCCTCCTCCCTCGGTATCTCTCGCATCATTGTTTACTTAGACTCCCAACTCATGGTCTATCAACTCAACCGGATCTACGTTATCCGTAGTCCTATCCTGCTATGCCTCCACCTGCAAGTTCACCGTCTTAAACAAATGTTTGATTACATTGAATATAGACACATTCCAAGAGAACTCAACAG
>JZKD02S1907633.1:467661-486240 GCA_000966675.3 Picea glauca
GTATATCATTTCTGTGTATTGTGAAGATTATGCTGGATATTTCACTGTTATTCTGTTATTTCTAGCATTTCGTTTCTGTTCTGCATATTTTATATATCTGGTATCTTGCAGTTTGTGTGCATGAAAGAACTCTCCCTCATGAGCTTTGTTCTCTTTGAATCCTTGAAGGATCCTTCAACCTCCGCACTCCTTGCAGTTATCGCTCGTATGCACAAAATAACTTTTCCTCCTGAGCTTCTCTTCTCTGAAACCTTGAAAGGTTTTCATTACCTCTATGATTCCTACAGGGTCCCTACACACACGAAGGTTTTTTCATTCCTGATATTCTCTGTTGCTCAAACCTCTAAGGGACTTAACCCTTTTCTCTCCCTCAGATGGAGAATATGATGCCCTCTTGGCAGTCTCTTTCTCAAGCAACTCCTTTCTGAGCTTGCAAGGTATTCAAAAACCTTATGAAGGTCCTCTTGACACTTCCTTTTCCCTCAGAACTCTAATAGTTCTTCCTGTGCAAACTGGCACTTACTCAACGCCCTCCTGGTGGAGCTGCTATAGAATCCCTTAGTGATTTTGTTCCCTTCAACGAAATCTAAGTAGAGTTATCCTTTTCCCTCTGTGCACTTTCTCAATGCCCTCCTGGCAGAGCTTTCCCAGAATTCCTCAGAATTCTTGTCTTCTCTGAACTCAAGATAGAGTTCTTCTCCTCAATGCAACCTGTGCATCTACTCAATGCCCTCCTGGATGAGCTCTACAGAATGCCTTAGAGATTATGTCTTCTTCTATGCTCTCCTTTTCACATTCCTACCTCCAAGGTGTTCAGTAACCTTAAGGTTTCTCCTTGAGCCAATGACTTCAGCTGGTGCACCCTCCTGGAACGTCCTTGCCCAAATTCTGCAAAATTCAGAAGTGCATCTATGCACTGGCTTTCAGAACTCGAAACATTTTGTCACACCCTCTTGGCATGAAGCCTCAAAGAACCCAACCTGAATCAAATATCCTAACAGAAAAAGAATTTTTCTATCCCTGCAAATGCACACCTACAACATACATCTACAACATATAATGAACACACAAAGACATCCATGCGACCACATAATAACATGTGGGAAACTGTTGTTTGTATTAATATAAAATGCCTCTCTTACAATGTGTTCTTGAGCTCAGACTTTGATAGAGTCTTGACTCCTTCTCTCGTTTCTATTCAACTACTAACATAATATTTAAGATCTTTTACATGAGGGGGCTCTTTGAGATCTTCCCTCCAAGATACATACCCTATTCAATTACATTAACTTTAGATTGAATGAGATGTCTAGTCTAGATCGGAGCTAGATCCAACCTTACAACCATTAAAGGCCTTCTTTAACTACAACCTACTCAAAGGCATGGCTTTGGCTCTACCATCCTTACAAACATTTAATACAAATTTCAAATTCAAAATTTGAAACGAGAGGGTTGTGCCTCTTCTTCTTCTTTGAATGCGCGTTGTACTCATTGGTGCATGGTTGTCTTGGGAGCGATGCTCATGCATCGTACTCCTCTTCTGAAAAAAATTCATGAGCTCCTTCTCATGAGCTGTCCACCCTAGCTGTTGAAATCCACCTGGATCCCAAACAACTCTTTAGATCTGTCTCTTTTCTCCATCTCTTTGTTGTTGTTGGTTTTTCTGTTGCTCCATTGTTGTTGTTGTCTCCTTTATGCTCAACTTATCTCCACTAGAAGATTCCTCTGCTGACTTCAACATCAGCCTCCTGATCTGCTCGATCACCTTGTCCAAATGTTGTCCTGGATGGCTCTATATTTGCAGTCTCCTCGGCTGCAATTCTATCTTCTCATCCATGGGTAGATCATCGTGATCTCCCATGCCATCTTCTCCATTTTTTGTGGCTTAGCTTTCCATTCTGCTACAGATTCCATCTCTATATTCTTCTCACTGAACTGTTGTTCAACTTCTTCTTCTGGAAGCTCAATTTCTTCCATTTCCTCTGCTGGTTGAATTCCATCTTCTTCCAGTTGCTCCTCAACCTAGAATTTTCCCTCATATTCTGCTCCATACCTTGGTACTGTAGTCTTCATCACCTGTTCATCTCCTTGGTTGAAAGTTCTGAGCGATTCCTCGGAATGGTCCTCCTCTATGACTGTCTGCTCATGGTAGTCATTCGCTGGGTCTAGATTGTTCATCCAATCCTCCAACATCTCCAGCTCCATCTCCCATGGAGTGAGTACTTCATCTGTCTGATGTTCTTCTGCTGTTAGCTTTAATGTTGTAGTTGTCTTCTTTGTTTCATCTTCCTAGATGAAACTATCAAACCATTCCTTTGAATGCTCTTTTTCCTTTGCTTGGGAAGTCTCTGATATCTTCTCCTTTGTTATGATAGTCATCAGTGGTTGTCGTTCTGTTGTTGTTGCCTCTGCAATGCGTGTTCTAGCCTTAGCTAGGCTCAATGGTAAAGATATCTGAATTCCTCCAATGATCAGAATTCCCTTCTGATATTCTTCCCCTGTCATCTCCTCTTGTTGATGTGAACTCCCCTCTGAGTTCATGAGACCTTCATATAGTCTCATTTCTATTCCCTTGCCCACCTGGAAAATTAGGAATTTTCTGCTTCCCTCTTGGCAGTCTATGAGATCCTCAGATCCCATCGCATTGCCCACCTGGCAACATAAAATTTCTTTGTTGTCCTCCTAACAGTATATGAGATCCCGCAATGATCTCATATCATTTTCCTCTTGGAAATATGAAATTCCCTTGTTGTCCTCTTGACATTCTATGAGATCCCATAATGATCTCATCTCATTTCCCTCTTGGCAATTGGGAATTTTTGTTCTTCCCTCTTGGCAGTCTCTACACACGTGGAAGTTTCTGAGATCTCCAAGTGATCTTAGCTCATCCTCATCACTAAGATTTATCCCAGCCTCTGGTTCACATACCTGAACCATCTCCTTTTGTTCATCCCTAAGGCTTTCAACATGCCTCAACCATCTCTTTAACAGCCTCTGTTGTCTTTTTGTTGTTGGGAAAAACACCCTACAGACTAGCAATTAGAGTTCAGACTTTGCATGGAGATTTGATTGAATAGAAACTAGTTTCTACCTACATCCCTACATTTAAATCCCCTTTTCTCAGTAAATGCATGGAAAGGACCACCTACCTTATTATCGATGTTCGATGTCGATCCTCCATTGTGCTTGATTACTTTTTCACAATGCTCCTTCCAAAGATGACCTGCACTCAAGACAAACAACAACTATGCATGCATGCTACTTCTATACTCACGGGTTAGAAATCAAACATAAACTAATCAAACGATAGAAATTTCATGAATTGGGACGGGAAAATAATTCTCTTTATTACTTAAAGTGAGTCAACTTACAAAAGTTGAGACTAGCCACCGCTCCTTGAACCTGATCTTGGGCTCCTCTTCTTCTATCATTCAACTACTTTGCTTTAAATCTCCTTTGGCATGAGGAAAGGCTAAAGGGTTGGGACAATGGAATATGTAAATGGGCAAAGTTTCTTTGCTATATTTTTTCCTCCTCCAAATGGTACCCCTACCCCTTCTTTTATAGGCTAGAAGGAGCTAGGTTTTTGGACGAACCCTCGGCCATGCATGGCCGAAAGTTTTAGTTAACTCACCCATAGCTTTTTGTTCCGTTGGTAACTTTCCTTTTTTCATGCTTTTGTAGGTACATGCGGGCTGTTGTGAGTTAGCCATCCTGTACACATCTCCAGTAATGGGTTAGGGCACATGGGCCTTTACACAATAGGATTTTCAAAGAGTTATTCAATAGAGTTTTGGCAAAGAAGGGATATGAGTTGGCCTGATGCCAGGTAATCATGTGTGGTGAAATTTAGGGTTATAACAGACGCCCCCTAATGTGTCAGGTTAGAAGAGCATCTGATGGTCGAAATACATTACCAATCTTTACTGATGTGTCGAATGATTGAGCCGAAGGATCAGGAACCAGGAGGTGTCCTCTGCAAAATAACAAATGTCTCAATGAGGTGGGCATACCCATGCTCAGGATAAAATAGAACCATGGCTACCAATCAAATACACTGTAGATCCATGTTAAATAACTATAAAGAATAGCCGTGAAAAATACATAGCGGAGCTACATCTCGAAATCAGAAAGATATACATGTAGAGTATCCATCTTCCAGAAGTTGATTCGGCCTGATGGCTAGAGATGAGATCTTCAGAGCTCGAGCAACAATTTCAAAATCTTCAAAACTCAGGTAGAGGTGTGATATGAGTGTACGACTGCACTACCCAGAGGTATTCGATGGCTCTTCGGTCATTGATGTGATAATCTTGATGATCAGACTGAAGGCTTCAATGATTTCGAATAAGGACTTGATTGGATGTTCGAGATGGTTGGGTATGCGAACAAGAGACATTTTGTAGAGGGGTCAACTCAGGCTTAGTGAAAATATTCCCTTGGATAATATCATGTCACGTGATGAGACTCAGGTAGCATATATGTTGATCATAAGTCTACGAAGCAAGAGGCAACACAAACTCTCCATATGTTTGGAAGGATAACCAAACGGTGGAGGACACAACTCTATATAGAGAGAAAATATTCCTAAGGTCATACTACATCCCAAAGTATGATGATCAAATGAATAGATGTGCTTTATCCAAGGACGACTCATTGTGTTGCCAATAAAGAAAATACTTTTCCCATACTCTTTTTTGGGTATATTTGATTTTTTTGTTCTTTTCGATAATTTTGGAAAAAGAATAAAGGAATATTACGTTACAATGGAGGAACGAGTATTGCAAACATACAAGCTCAAGGCACAAGAACAAGACTAATTTTCTGGTGAAATGATACTCGGGAAAAATCCTTTGGTAGCCAAAGGTGTTAAGACACAAAAGCAAACTGTCACAAGGTTGGTGTATAAGTTATGCAAATGCGGTTGAGAAATCACACAATGGTAACATCCTTCGATGTAAGTTTAACGAGCCCAAAGAAGGTAAGCTCGATATTTTTTCATATTTAGAGAGTCTGAAAAAACATAAAAGAAGACTCCATTGGGGTACCTTTTTTGAAGATAGTCTAGTCGGCTCGAAAAAGGGATAAACTAGCACCGATTAGACATTGATTCAAAACCATTTTAACGAGTGTGATAAGCACAAGATCACTCGACTATTTTTTCACTTTTAAGGAGTCTGAAAAAAGCTTAACTATGGACTCCATGAGGAATATTCTTCTAGACAAATTTAACGAGTATGAAATAATAAGGTCACTCGATGATCTTTTCAATTTTAGGGAGTCTGAAAGAGCTTAACTATGGACTCCGTGGGGGTTTCTTTTTCGTAAGTTTAGTCCCTCAGGCCTGAAAAAGGGATAAAATTATACCTGAGAGTACTCTTCTAAAGAATGGAAATTTGATAGAGTATGCCTTTGTTCGTACAGTTGACCATCCAGACTGAAAAAGGGGTAAACTATCGTCGGACAGATGTGACTTCAAATTTCAGTTTAACAAGCGTGAAAGATCACAAGATCGCTCGACAATCTTTTCATTTTTAGAGGGTCTGAAAAGGGATTAAAAGGAGACATGTTGATTTTTTGGGAGTCCTGAGGGTGAGACAAAGAGTGAAGAAGAATCATGCAAATAAGGATCAAAATCATATTCAGGAAAGACTATAAGGACTCCCGATCCTATAGTGTTTTAGAGACGACATGGACACCATAATGCAACCAGGACCTACCTAGGGAATCCATGTTCTGGTAAGCTCTACCGCCAACTTACGACACTTCTAAAGAATATATGATGGTTCTGTGTCACAACCTGATGGGATTGATCCTATAGCAGAGGAAAAAGACAACGAGACACAAAAGTTGGGGTAATAACCTAACCTATATTCTCAAGTTGATTCTTGGAAAAAAAATTATGGACCGTCAAAATTTTCTCAAAACTCAAAAAAGTGTCCCAATACCCGATCAAATCCATTCCATATAACTCCTGAATCACTCTAAATGGTTTTTGGTATAAAGAAACTGATAAGGGAGGCCAAAAAAGTGACAAAAATAGGCTAAAAGGTCTATAAATAGAAGCTGGCATCTCATTATCACCATTGTTGATTTGGAAATTGACTCTGGAGCCAAAAGACCCCCTTTGCTAAAAACGGTGATTCCGAGAGCTATAGTGGACGAAACGAACTTCCACTTGGACCAAGTAAGTACAAAATCCCTTATCTAGCTATTCAATTCTTCAATTTTGTTTTTAAGTTCATTTTTTGGGTGGGCACCCACCTTAAGAAAGTCATCCCTAGGTACACGTGGGTTGTCTCTGGGTAGGCCACGTGTACACTCGGGCAGAGTAAGGTCTTCCCACGTGTACATGTGACTGTCACCTCTATAGGTCGCATGGAACCCCCCCTTGTAGAAAAAAGAATTAAAGGCAAGTGCTGACCCTCCTGAACCTTGTTGTGTTGGCAGGATGTATGTCCAGTGGAGGGAAAGAGAGCATGAAGCAGTACTTGAGTTGGTTGCGGGAGATCCGAATGTCGTGGTCATGTTGATGCAATGCGGTTTACTAAATTTCTTCCAGTTTCCATTTATGTGTGCACAACCAAGGCTACTGAATGCCTTGATCAACTACTGGCACCCTGATACAGAGGCCTTTATGCTAGAGGGGCAATCACTGCTTCCCACCACTGAGGATATATATTTTTTGACTGGCCTCTCAAGGAGAGGGGAACCAGTCAAATTTAGGATGTTTCCTGCGAGACTGAGTAAGATATCGTAACTGATAGCTGAGCACTGTGAGGCTGGGACTGATCATGCGGGCTCCCAGGTACCTATCAGTAAGATCACTAACCTATCACTGCAGGCGATATTATTACTGATTGGGCGGATTACCGGTTCTACAGCCTTGCATCAGGCTTCTCGCGCACATATGAACTATGCGATCTAGTGCTTGAATGCACAATTTTTTTACTGGAGTGCATGAAGAGGCAATTGAAATATTGTCGACAGTGAACAAAAAGGAATTTCGGTTTCGGGATGATCTTCTATTCATTTTTTTCCGAGAGAATTCTGATCTTTATCCCTCGGGAAGTAGTACGAGGACATCAAGCCTCATTTCTTGTAGTGTGTATATGGGCAGTATTACTACTACGACAGGGTTGTGGAAGGACCAATGAGTCCTTCGATGATGCCTTCTTTGTGTGGCTGTCACGATAGATCCCTGTGATTGAGGGCTACCCATATGCAGGGATAAATTTTTCTAGAGATCTTGAGATACCCGTGCCTCTTGGTGAGGAGCGAGGGGAGATGGGTAAGTCTCCACCTTTGTAGTTTTTTTTTTGTATGCCAATGTATTTGACGAGTAAATGTTTGTTGTATGAAGATGTGGGACCTATGTGACCTGCCGATTATGCATGGAATAGGCGTTGTCCTTGGCTAGAAGCTGTAGTTTCCTCCGCCGGAGGAGTAGCTGTAGTAGGGAACCTCCCAGCTAGGGAGGCTGAGAGAGTCCTTAGACAAGTTGAGTGGAATTTCATTGCACTCACTCGCATAGTCCTGACAGCAAAGATAGAGGACCTACTGCCATCCATGCAGCCTCATGTCGCGGGGGTACCTTGGATGTGGGTCCGATTGTTTAGGCGTTTAGCCCATGCTATGGACTATTATAACAGCTCCCATAGGCCCTGAACCTATTTAGACTTTTTACGTGCCAGGAGCACTTACTTGTATATATTTTTTGAGGGCATTAGCCCTGTGACTCATTTATTAGTCCCATTTTTTAGGTGCTTTCATCCATCTATGTACTCTGGTTGTTTTATGATGTTATATATGGTTTTTTTGATCTTTTGTGTCTTAAGGATCGTGTGTGAAAAAATGTATTTACATGCTTATGTCAAAATTATTTCATATGTGTGCAATATGCCAATCTAAAATTTGATTAGCTAGAGTATATGTAATTTGGTTTAATCTCCTAGGAACATGAAAATATGTAATATAATCAAAGTTTCGTTCAAAGTTCGATCATGAACCTTGTATACTATGTTTAGCTGCGAAACAACCAGTTGAGCGTTAAGATAGACCCGAAGATGAGAGATACCCAATGACAAGGTGTCACGAAGCAACTCAATAACTGCACTATACTCAGTGACATTATTTGTGGTGTCACCTAAGCATATACCTTCGAAAGATAACAATTGTCCCTGAGGTGTAAAGTTTACCCAAGATGCGGAGGCAAGCCTCTACGTGTGCCGACTAGTACTGTCTGCATACCCAATGAACACCTTGGAATCACTTGACATCTAGCATATTGATGAAAGATAACATCAATGACACGTCCATAACACTTAAAAGAAACTTAAAAAGTAATAGTACAAAGACTATACATATGTTACAGAAAGTTACCCACAATGACCTGTCTATGAGTATGTTGGCAGCCATTTCAATTTTTTTAATATCCTATAAGTTGCCTACACCTATGTCTTATGAACTTCAAATTGTCATCGCATTTTACAAATAGACGATATTTTAATTTCTTGCGACACTTGTAGATTGGTCTCCATTTATTTTTCACGACTGTAAGCGTGAAAACTCCTCCATCGTTATTTGAATTGTCATGATCTTTTTATTTTGAATGGCACTTACCTTTGGTTTATCGCTATGTGGTTGAAAAGATTTTTAAACTATGTCCATTTGGACATTCTCACTTTGGTTGCATAACTTGGTTTTATTAAGTTTATGAGGCTTTGAGTGTATGGGTTTATACTTCATTGATTCATTGAATTACATAGGGGTCATTATTTATTTTTGTTTTATATATGCGATATGATCCTTATAATAATATTTTTGTGGCTCATGGCTTGTAAGTTTTATAAATGAAATTCGGCACAATGGTTTTAAAACATTGATTAAACATTATGCGATGGCACATTGGTAACACTTGGTGATGGGTTTCACGTTGAATGTTAATGGTTTGGAAAGCTATACAATGGAGCGTTGGCATATAACTTAACCGTTTGATTCTTTGGCTGGAAAACGATATGGTTTCAACTATGATATAATTGTTGGAACGGATGTGCATTTGCCGGTTGTACTTTACCATAACTATTTTGCATGGCGGTCATTAATTCCACCACCCTCGCATGTGCACATTAATGCTTCCCCTTTGATCGTTCGTAGTTGTTGGACCAAATTACTCTGCTCCTGTGTATTGGGGAATTCAACCCAAACCCTTACCATGTGCTCGCACCATGGCTCCTATCGTCCGAGCTGAACCTAATGGAATCCAGACTCTGTTGATGTTCGACAGTGCCCGCAGTGACCTTGAGGACAATGGGTGGCTCCCGTTCATACAAAAATTTGAGGGTTTTAACCTCCGCGTTGCTAGAAAATTCGCCATGACCTTTGATGGTTGTCGAGCCAAGGTCGACGATGTTCAATTGCACATTGACGAGCAGTTTATCAGTCTTTCTATGGGTTTTCCTGCCACTGCACCACGATGGTCCAAGAATTGAAAAGTAGAAGAGGTCCCTTGGACACTGCTCTTCCAGTCGTGTAAGGTTATCTCTTGTGATAAAGGTTTTCCCGTGACCATGATGAAACAACGTTGGCATGATTTATTGATGATAATCAAACAGTTTATCACCTGCGAGGGTTGGTATGGGTTTGTTTTCTCATACCACCTTCGTTTTCTTATGGTTTTTATGGGTTATCAACTCAATATGCCCTTTTATCTGCATAGAAGCCTGTTTAAAATGTCCAAGAAGTACAAAAAGAACCATGCTGATAATAGCCTTTTTCATTATGGGCTGGTTAAGATTATTGTGGTCTAACATTTGGGTTTACGTAGAGATTGTTGGAGCAATTTCCTTTCTCGGAATGGTTTTGAAGATTCGAACCCTCCACAGGTCGATAAACCAGTGGTGAACGAAGACAAGTCTGTACCCCTAGTACCCTACAACTTCCTGCTACCAAAACCCTTGCCCGACTCACCTATCGACCTACCCCACTCTGTGCCTAAGGCTGTTGAGACTGTCAAGACTACGGGTAAAAATCCCAAGGCCAAACCCACTGCAAACACCAAAGGACAAAAGAATGTCTATTTGATTTCGTGGATGGAAAGAAATAAGCCAAAACCCCTTGTTGATCCAAACCCTATCGTGTTGAGTGAGGACTTCAATTCAGAGGTGGAGCGTTTCTTGGTTGATGAATATCCCTATTCGCAAGGTTTGTGTGCCGAACCCTCATATGACTTTGTGTCAAACCTACCCCCCTGCCTACAATATGACCCTAACTACCCAGGCATTACGCTTCCTTGTGACGTCTCCGCTCACCCATTTAAACCCGCTCCTGCTTTGTCAAAACCTATAGTGCCTCCCTATGATCAATGCGGCTCGTGGTTAGAGAGATATTATCTGGATGTCCCTATTCTACAGTCGAGAATTCACTCTTTGGAGGACCAAGTTGCACGGCTTACCAGTCAAAAGGATAAGCTACTAGCCACTGATAAAAAACAAAAGACGACTGGCTCTATCTTGTTTAAAAATGTGGAATCAGCTACAACAGTCGTGAATTCTAAGTTGGCATAATTTGAGCTTTGACGTCACACAGGTATGTTTGACATCAATCATTTTTTCTATATAATTCAGGTTTATATAATGAATTCGAGTTCGTCTTTGGATAGCTCTATTCACAGCATTGATTTGCTCTATCATATTGTATGCATTCTATACATAGATATGTTTTGACTAAATGGAAGTTTGTTTTCCGAGTTTAGTTTCGATTGGATTTTCATTGATTTGATTGATTTTGGTGTGATTTGATTTGTTTTATTTAGTTTAAATGGATGCTCTGTTGTCAATTGAAATCGTTTGTATCTATTCTAGACAGGATTTGTTTCTCATACTTTAATTATGAACACGATCACATTTCAATTTGATTTGGTTATAATGTATACGCTCTGATTGACAACAATTTTGATATGGTTAACTGTCACGGTTTTATGTCCATATAATTTTCGATCAACAGGAATATAATTCGGATTATGTTCAATATTATTCTGTTAATATGCATCAAAATCGTGAATATATTCGATTCATAATAGTTATACCTATCTAGTTAATTCACATTGGTTTACTCGACTATGTTATCAGTTCGATTCACATTGCAATGAACATGCTGTTTGAATTTGATTCAAAGAATGGAGTTGACTGTATCAAAATTCACGATTTATTTCTATACTAAACTCAGTTGTGAGTTGTTGCCCAGTTTATAATTATAACCTCTGATTGATTCTATTACGATCCTACCTATTGATTGTGCAAGGATCAATCACAAAATTGATTGGGTCTATGTTGTTACGTATGATTTCGTTTACTCATAATTGTAACAGCCTTTCCATTTTTGTATTTAATTAAAAGGATATGAATATTTTGCTGCATCATTATAGCTATAATGGATGGATGATGGTTTTGTTGGATTAGATCGTATCACATACAATATGACTCATTATTGATTTCATTTGGATATGAAACAGTCTTGTTACTGTTTCACTCGATTTTATGGTAAAAGAAAAACAGAGTATTGTTACCCCTGTTTTCGTTTGAATCACTTTAGATTATGTTTAGTCTTGAATGATAAAATTAATAAGATCATTAGTGATTCGTTTTAAATGAGCATCGGAAGAAATTTGATTTTAATTCTTTTAAAAAGATTTGATTTGATTTCGATTCTGGTCCTGTATGATATTTTAGACTAGCTACAAAATCAGATGATTCTGTAGCTAAGTTTGTAGGATTAGATTTTTATTGTTTTGTTAATAAAATATCTTCCTAACTTGTTGTTTTTGGTCTATTGCAGATGAATTCGAAATTGCAGTGGATTTGAGGAGCAGTTAGGGGATATTTGAAATATCTTGATTTTATTTTAGTTGCCTAGTTTAGTTGATTTTGGGAATATCTTCCCAGGTTTTGTAAACTGTTTGATATTATCCACAGGGAAGTTTTACCCTCTGGAGAGACTTATAAATACCTATCATTTTTGTAATAATAGATATCCTCATTCGTGGGAGAACAAGGATATGGAATTTTAATACAGACTGAGGCAAAATTTGGTGTTTTGTTACAGCTTTAGCTTCTCATGATATCAATATTTTGTTTCATGTTGTGTATATCCATTTGTATTTGGTTAATGACTACTTTAGCTATCTTAATCTTTTGCAAATGATATAATTTAATCACTGTGACTCATATATGATTTCTCCTAGTATTTAAAAAACATAGCAATTCCTTAATTCGGTTTGTGAATGACAATTTTCTCTTCTTCATAAGTTGAATTATTAAGTATAAGTTTTTGCATAACAGGTTTCCCTTATTGCAGAGATTTATAAATCATATAATTGTTATGATTTTTTTTTTGTCTTGTTTGTCATATAAACCACTCAAAGAGCAGCACAACCTATCTTTTACGAGAATCTTTTGGATTAATCGGTGTGAGTTTCCTTCCTCCGACCAGCTTCGAAGTCATCACACACAGGACAAATTAGGAGCGTTTCCAGGTCAACTTGTTATTTATTTGTTTAGTATTTGTTAGTATGTAGTTAGATATATATGAATTAGTATATTAGATCGTTTAATTTCAGTAAGTTTCATTTCTTATTCATAAAAGTATAAAAATCAAAAAATATCTCTGGCTTTCTTAGGGCAGAAACAAATGATTTTTACAGGTTTTATTCAAATCTGCAAGTTGTAGATAATGTATATTTGTGAATAAGTTGTAATATAACTAGTAATTAGATAGTTAATTAGTAGAGTTTGTGTAATAGTAATTAGTAGAGTAATTAGAGTAGTTTGTATTTAGTTTTAGTTTATTTAGTAGTTTGTTTTAATTATATTAGTGTATTAGTTGTTTTTATTTAGTTTTATTTAGTTTAGTTTCTTTTATTTAGTTTTAGTTAGTTTGTTTTATTTAGTTTTAGTTAGTTTTATTTGTTTTAGATAGATTAGTTAGTTTAGATTAGTTTTCTCTTTGGTTTTCTTAGGAACTTAGAGCAGCCAATGGAGCCGTTAAACCCGTCAGGGTGGTTCATTCCAAACAGCTTGGGTTATTAGACAACCCCGGACCGGTTCCACTCTCTCAGTTGACGGACGATCAATTTCGCCTGTCAACAAATGGCGCTAGAAGGAGGGTTGAACTAAATTAATGGCACGAGGTGGTCGCAAGACTCCTCCCCCCAATCGTTCACCTATAGTGACCAGAAGCCATTCAAAAGATAATATTCCCCCTCAAATAGTAACTACTTCAACCGAAGATTCGTAGATCACAGTTGAGCCAGCAACCCCTAATCCTACAGGTGGTGATATCCAAGAGATCGTTCATCAATCTCTTATCAAAACACATAGTGCCTTAGCTAGTTTAAGGCAACCAAACCGTTCGTGGGGTCAACCTTTGGATTTATCTGACATCAGAGAACAATTAGGTGACATTAATCTCACTGTGAATCCTACAGATCCAAACACAAATCCTGTTGCAGGAGGATCTGGGATACCTCCTTCACCACCTCCCTCATCTCCTTCCTCTTCTGGAGGAGATTCCTCTTCTGATGAAGGAAACTCACCTTCTCAGCCTTCCACACCTACTACCCCAATGGAAAATCAGAACAATCCTGCTAGACCCTGGTTGGACCAGGATGTTGTAGTTGTACCTAGAGCCCAACACCCTTTACCTAAGCACCTGGAGAAATGGCTTCCCAAGTTTGATCCCGATTCAAAACAGATAGCCAAAGATCATATCAAAAAATTTGTGTTAGCCATCAGACTCCGTAATGTTGAACATGAAGATGTTGTCTATAGGTTGTTCCCTTACACCTTTGAGGGTAATGCATCCACTTGGTACTTTGCCCAACAACCCCATACCATAGTGTCATGGGAAAAGTTTGAGTCATGTTTTTTGGAAAAATTCGAAGATGGAAAACCTCCGGAAGTCTTAGTCATGGACCTTTCAAGCTTTAAAATGAACCCAAAAGAAAAATTTAAAGATTTTAATCAAATATTCTTAACGCTTAAAAAATCGAATCCCTACAGATTCTATGCCTGCTGAGAGTCTTGTAATATCTTACTACACTAAATCTCTACATCAAAGTATAGCTATTTGGGTTAAACGATCCAAAAAGGTCACGTTGTTAGAAGCCTTCGAGGAGGCTACTCAGATTGAAAAAGATATACTTAGTCTTAAAGATTCTTCTAGCAACGAAACCGAAACTAGTTATTCTTTCAAAAAGAAGATTGAAATTCTCCCTAGACCCACACAAAGCAAAACACAACTTGAAAACTCTGATTTGTAAAATTTAACTAAAGTTGTACAAAAATTGTCTAATCAAGTTATAGATTTAAAAAGGTCAACTGAAGAAGCTTCCTCGAGTAAGGGACCCTACAAACCCCCTTTCCGAAAGCCTTTTCCTACCAACCGGCCTAACCCAAACCCCGAAGGCTTAAATCTAGAAAGCTTGCAATGTGCCCTTCAGAAAATTCTAGAAGCCCAAGATAACTTGATGCCTCCTAATATTCCTCAGGAGGAAGTCGAATAGGCAACAGTTCAAGAAGAAGAGTCTTCTCCAAACATTTTTGGACATTTCTCGGATAGCATCTTTCAAGCTAACTTCGAGACTGTTCACCCTTATAACACTAGGAGTAAGACATCAAATAAGCCTTCTACCAAGAACACTACAACTTCACCTCCAAAGTCATCTAAATCAGTAGAAGCTAATCAAAGCAATGTCAGCCCCAAATTAGATTATGATGTTGTTGAAGATCTTAAAACATTGAGGGATAACATTTCTATTTATGATTTGTTGAAGTTTCCATTTTTGTTACAGAAGATGTTGAAAAATATTTCAGAGAACGGCAAGAATGGTAATTCAAATGGTAACAAGGTTGTGCAAAGCAAAGTTCCGCAGAAGACTCCCACTAAAAACAATCTGGATCCTCAAGATAAAGGAAGTCTTCCCGTAACCCCTGTAAATAATGTAAATAATGTAAATAATGTAAATAATAATGTAAATAATGTAGATAAAGTAGAATTAGAAATTGTGAGTAAGAAATCAAAAGCTACTACTCTCAGTACTCGCAAGAATGTACCACCGTTTCTTTTAACTTTCAAGATTTTCAACAGAAATGTGCATAATTGTATGGTTGACTCAGGAGCATCATCTAATGTGATGCCTTGGTCTGTTTTCCAAAATATTAATGATGAAGTAGAACCATATTCTTTGAAAATCATACAACTTGATCGAACAGATGTTAAAGTTATAGGCAAACTAAAAAATGTATTAATTAGATTATCGTCTAACCCAAAGGTTCATAAGGTTATTGATATAATTGTGGTGGATATCCCGGAAGTGTATGGTCTATTTTTGATAAGGGACTGGTCGAAACAGCTACATGGTTACTTCACAACAGACTGGTCTCACCTATGGCTTCCAGAGAACGGTAAGCCCAACAAGATCAGGGTGAATCGTGAACGTTACCTCAAGTTCACGGTCACAGATTTAAACGACGCTAATGAACCATACACACCTCCTGCGGATTCACCCGAAGTCCAAGGGATGGATACTTTCTTCGAAAATTTCATGGCTGAAGTCTCACCTATCATCAATCTTGAATAGCAGTCCGAGATCATAGCATTTGTGCAACCAACAAATTCTATGCAACAGTCTCATGAGCCCGATGGAAATCAAATTTTGTCTCTATACTTCGATAGTTCTAAGTCTAAAGAAGGAGCTGGTGCAGGCTGCATCATTATCGATCCGACAGGTAATAATACATTAATGGCTTGTAGACTAGAATTTGAATGTACTAACAATACCGTAGAATATGAGGCTTTACTACAAGGTCTCAGAAAAGCTTTGGACATGGACATTCAAAACTTGGTTGTATTTGTCGACTCTGAAATAGTGGTCAGACAGGTAAGAGACTCTATACACTGTCTTTCCCTGCATCTTAAAAGTTACCAGGCTGAGGTATGGAGTTTAATGAATAAATTTTCTACTTTCAATATAAACTCCATTCCTAGATTAAATAATGTTGAAGCAGATCTACTAGCTAATGTTGCCTTTAAACTTCTTCCTGCAGAAGGCTTATCCCCAAACGCATTCTCCGTCGAGCTATTGTTTTGACCATCTGTTCCTGACAACATCACAAACTGGAGAGTATTTGACGATGATCAATAGATCATTAAATTTCTGCACATGGAAGAAACCTTTCAAGGCCCGGTGATAGATGAACGCATGCACGATGACAATTTGCACGACTTTACGGTAATACCTAATCCGAAATCTCCTGAAGCTCTATCAGACATGGTAAATTCCATACCCAAATCCATAGTTAGATTAGAAAAGTTTTATGATTTTGAAGATAAATTTAAAAATACGGTCAATTGTAAAACTAATAGTTCCTCTTTGTCTTACGAAAAAGTCAATTTAGGAACTAGTGAAAATCCTCAGTGTATTAACTTAGGCTTGGGATGATCTAAGCAAGAAAAACCTGCTTTTGTTAAATTGTTTAAAGAACTTAAGGATGTCTTTGCTTGGGCATACGATGATCTCAAAATGTTCGATCCTAATATTATACAGCATGTCATCCCAATGAAACCCCAAACCTTGCCCTTCCAATAGAAACTGAGGAAAATGCACCCTAAAATTGAACCGATCGTTCAAAAGGAATTGAATAAACTCCTAAGTGCTAAAATAATTTTTCCTGTTAGGCACACTCAATGGGTTTCCAACCTCGTCCTAGTGCGGAAGAAAAATGGGGAAATTCAACTTTGTGTCGATTTCCGAAACCTCAACAAAGCATCTGACAAAGACAACTATCCTATCCTGCCAATGGAACAGATCCTTCAACAGGTATCTAGTTCTGAGAGACTATCCTTACTGGATGGTTTCTCTAGATATAACCAAGTCCTAATGTCTTCGCCAGACCAACTAAAAACTACCTTCTGTACCCCGTGGGGCACTTATGCTTATCGCAAAATGCCCTTTGGATTGATTAACGTTGGTGCTACCTTTCAGAGAGAAATGGACATTTCTTTTAGAGGCTTAATCAATCACTCCGTAGTGGTTTACTTAGATGACATGACCGTTTATTCTAAAAATAAAGATGATAATCTAGCTCACTTACGATCCGTTCTGCTACGATGTCGTAAATACGACATTTCCTTGAACTTCAAAAAGTCCATCTTTGCGGTAGAACAGGGTAAACTCCTAGGATTCATTTTGTCTAGTGATGGGATGATTATTGACCCCGAGAGGACTCAAGTCATCGCTAAAATTCCCCCACCTACATCCAAGAAATCCATGCAGTCTTTCCTAGGCCAGATTAATTTCGTGAGAATATTTGTCCCCAGTTTCTCCAAAATGGTCAGGCCTCTACAAAACCAGATTAAAAAAGACACCCAATATCACTGGGGACCCACAGAAAACCAAGCTTTCAATGCCATAAACAAGGCCATAATAGACGCTCTGTCTCTCATGAGCCCTGACTTCTCTCAAGATTTTACACTCTATACCTTTGCCTCTGATCGTTCCTATGCCACAGTCCTAACTCAGAATAATTCCGAGAACAACGAAGTACCCATCGCCTTTATGAGCTCTGCTTTCAAAGGTGCTGAACTTAACTACCCAGCGATTGATCGACAAGCCTACGTTTTTTTCAAAGTAGTTAAGGACTTCCGGTCATATATTTTGAAGTCAAGGACGAAAATCATTATCCCCTACCCTACCGTAAGGAACTTGTTAGTGCAGAACGAGTTAGGAGAGAAGAGAGCCAACTGGGTCACCTCCTTTCAAGAGTATGACTTAGAGATCACCCCAACTCAGATCGTGAGAGGCCAATGGTTGTGTAAATTAGTTGTCGATTCAAAAATAGGATAGCCAAAAGATAGTGATACGTCAAACCCAGAACAACGTGACCAAAGTTTAATTTGTTGTGGGAAAAACCTCGTAAGTCCTTGGTACGACGATATTAGATTCTGTCTTGAACATGGATCAACACCCCGTCACCTCGACCCCACTAAAAGAAGAGAGTTGAGACTAAAGTACGCCTCCTTTCATCTAGTTAACGGTATACTGTTTCATCATAATTTTGACGGCATACTGATGCGCTGCCTCGAAAAAGACGAAGCAGAAAAAGTCTTGCTTGAGTTGCATGCAGGAGAAGCTGGTGGTCACTTCAGTGGTGACACCACTGCTCATAAGGTTTTAAGAGCTGGTTATTACTAGCCCACGCTTTTTAGGGATGCCCATGCCTTGTGTCGTAAATGTAACATCTGTCAGAAAGCATCAGGGCGATTGCAAAAACCAGCCTTTCCCTTGCAACCTGTCTCTATAGATTCTCCTTTCCAGCAATGGGGCCTTGATATCATAGGTCCTATAAACCCTCCGTCCTCACAACAACACAAGTATATTGTCATAGCCACAAAATACTTTACACAATGGTGTTTGCACTCTTTTCGTCAATGTGTGAGCAAAAAGTGAGTGCTTACATGCCTAGTTGGGCTCTGCTAGTCATGACAGCTGTATGTAAAGAGGTTAGAAAGAAAACAATAGAG
>JZKD02S1907633.1:512205-552282 GCA_000966675.3 Picea glauca
TTGTAGCCTCACAATGAGTTGGTGCTCATATTTATGATAATGTAAAGAATGTAAATAATACTTATCATATAAAGAAGAAGAGGTTTTTACCCTGTATGGGTTTCCTTGGGAAATACCTGTCTCTGTGTTTCTCATATATGTGGTTGATGTTGAATGTGCCATTGTTTATTTCCCTGCATTATTGTGATCATCATTGAGTGCCTTGTAAATATTTTGAAAGAAGCATAATTTTTTAAGCACGGTAACAAATGATTCACCCCTCCTCTCAATTGTTCAATAGTTATTAGCGTGAAAGAGAAGTGATACACAATGGTTTTAAGGTGTATGAAGAATGATTTTCCTTGTGTTGTTGCTGCGCATGGTAAATATGGGTTTACAGGTTGAAATTTGTGCTCGCGGGGTCATTTGGAAGGTGAATAAAAGGAGAAAACCAATGATTTTCTGTGACGTTTTATATCATTTGAATGCCATCTTTTTGCAACGCGTTTTTGAGGGCCTTAAGATCGTTTCTAGCAAGTCAAAAAATTCTCTATAGCTGAAATGAAAGATCTCGGATAGAAATTTCTAATGGTGTAAACTGCTTGTCAAACAAATCTTTTATGAGAAAGTTACAACTTAAATAGTGAAGGGTAAATTTTAAGACCCATCTAACTCAAAGAGCCATAAATTTATGTTCCGGTATTAGATTGAGGTGCAGGAGAAGTCAATGGAAATATATTGATCCATAGAAGAAATTCCAAGAGCTTAATTAAATTTCTGGGCATGTTAAAAGTGTTTAATATGGAAAATAAGGCACCTGTAGCATCCCAGACCAAAAACACAATTTGTCTTAGAACTTCAGCAAGTTGTAACTAGCATTCTAGAACCTAGAATAAGGTGAAACTTGGAAAGAATGTCCATAATATGTTTATGCAGAAACCCAATTGAGATCATATGAAAATTGCAATCGCGTAATTGTGAAAATGCATAATTACTACGCTGAATTGTGCCAAGTGGAAGTGTGAACAAAAATGTTTATGGGAAAATTTCAAATGACCATAACTTTCTGCTCCAGACTCGGAATTGAGCATGTGAGTAGGCGTTGGAAAGGTATTGAAAAATGGAATCTAAATAGCCACCTAGAAAATTGGTTTCGGCATTCAAGGTTTTAGTAAATCAGAAGAATGGATTATGATATATTATTGAACCAAAATGGTTCATATTTTCATGAAATTGTTGAAACAGTTAGCCTAACAAAGATTTGTTGGCTACACATTTTGTAGAGTTAACAAAAAATAGATCCGATCAAGATCATATTAGAGTCTAGAGGAATGTAAGAGGAACAAGGGACTTACATTTAACAATATGAGAGCAGAGGGATGGATGTTCATTTGAGCATTGAAGGAACAAACTCCAATGGACATGGAGAAGGAAGAGATGAAAACATGAATACGGTAGAGACCATTAAAAATTTGCAAAAGGATGTCCAAAGCCATAAAGATGATAATGAAAGTCTTATGAAAGACAAGGAGAAGCAGAATGACTTCAACATGAAGTTATTGAAGATCTTCAACATAATAGAAAATAAATTGGATAAGGAGAGTGGTTCAAGCAAGTCAAGAAATCACAGGTCTCATGATGAGAAAAGAAAAGAAAAAAGTGTTAGCAGGAATCACCACCCCCCCCCAAGGAATTCCAATAAGAGATCACACAACAGCTCAAGTCCATCCCCTTTCAAAAAGAATGAGAGATCTGGGGTGGATGAACTATGAGGATAAATGAACAAAATCAAGCCTCCTACATTTGATGGTGAGCACAAAAAGGATGAAGATGCAAAAACATGGTTGTTGGGCATGAGAAAGTATTTTCAATTGCATAATTATTCTTCTCATGTAGAAGGTATAATTACCATCTATCAACTCAAGGAAAAGGCATCCATGTGGTGGGATCAACTTGTGCAGGTGCAACACATTAAAGAGAAAAGTGTCACTTGGAGGGAATTCAAGAAGTATTTTGAGAAGAAATACTTGACTAAAAGATACTATGACAAGAAAATGAAAGAGTTCTTCAACATCAAGCTGGGGAGTATGACCATTGATGAATATGAGAGAAGGTTTCTAGAAATTCTGAAGTATGTCTCTTTCATCAAGGATGAGACAGTTAAGATTCAAAGGTATTTGAGTGGATTGCCATCATTCATCAGTGAAAAAATACAGTATGATGATCCAAAGAGATTGGAGGAGACCATAAGGTGAGCTAAATGGATTTATGAACAACAAAAAGCAAGTCAAACTTTCCAAAAAGCTTGGGAATAAAAAAAGAAATTCAGGATGGATCAGAGGAAGAAGGGATCTAAGCCACCATTCTTCATAAATAATCCATAGGGACAACAAGATCCTAGAGAGCCCAGAGTGACTGAAACAAGGGGTCAAGGCCAAGGCAACCACCTGTTCAATGTTGGGGTTGTAAAGGAGATCACATGTATAGAGATTGTCCTCATAGAGGTGAAAAAGGGAGAACTGTTCACAATGTACAACAAGTTGAAATGGTGGAGGACATCAGAAGAAATGTACCAAGGATCTATGCATCCATGGAAAACAAGAAAGTAGAATATCTGTCACATATGATTGAGGTGGAATCTATGATCAACAATCAAACCATTGTTATTTTAATTGATTCAGGATCTAGTCATAGTTATATAGATCCTAGGATGGTGGAAAGTTTACATTTTCCAAGAAGCAAGCATGGAAAATATTGGTTGGTGCATCTAGCTATTGAGGCCAAAAGAAAAGTCAATGAGATGGTTGAGTCATGTCTTATGGACATGAATGGACTGAAAACCAAGGAAAATTTGAACATCTTACTTTTAGGCTCCTATGAATGTCTAATTGCGATGGATTGGTTGGACCAACATCATGCTCTCCTAGACTATCATAACAAAAAATTTAATTTCTTGGATGAGGAAGGGAAACTAAGGAGAGTGTAGGGAATTCCTAGAGCAGTAACCATCAGAGAAATTTCATCATTGCAGCTGAAGAAATGTTACAGGAAAGGGTGTCAAATATTTGCAGCACATATGGAAGAGACACCTAGAGATAAGGTGCCAAATTTGGAATATCATGCAGTCTTGGAAGAATTTGAAGATGTTTTCAAGGAGGTACCAGGACTACCCCCATTGAGAGATATTGATTTCTCTATAAATTTAATGCCTGGAGCAGCTTCAGTGTCAAAGACTCCATACATAATGAATACACCAGAGCTAAATGAGTTGCAAATGAAACTTGAAGAGCTTTTGAAGAAGGGGTATATACGCCCAAGTGTGTTACCTTGGGGTGCCCTAGTATTGTTCGTGAAGAAGAAAAATGGAACCTTAATATTGTGCATTGATTTCAAATAGTTGAATAAAGTGACTGTTAAGAACAAGTATCCTCTACCAAGGATTGATGATCTTTTTTATCACTTGAAGGATGCAAAGATATTTTCAAAGATATATCTCAGGTTAGGACACCATCAGGTAAGGATTAAGGAGGAAGATATCAGCAAGACTACCTTTAGGACAAGGTATGGTCATTATGAGTTCACAGTGATGCCATTTGGGTTGTCAAATTCACCAACTGTTTTCATGTGCTTAATGAATGGTGTTTTTCGAGAATATTTAGATAAGTTTGTCATTGTCTTTTTGGATGAAATTCTTATATATTCCAAGTCATAAGAAGAGCACGAGCATCATTTGAGAATGGTGTTGCAAGTATTAAGGGAGCATCAGTTGTATGCCAAGTTGAGCAAGTGCTCATTTATAAAAAGAAAATTCATTATTTGGGGCATATCATTTCAAAGGATGGGATAGCAGTGGATCCTGAGAAGATATAATCCAATAGAGAATGGCCAGTGCCAAAGAATGTGACAGAGGTCAGAGCATTCACGGGCCTTGCAGGATACTATAGGAGATTTATTGAACTCAAATATTGCACACCCAATCACTTCCTTGCAAAGAAAGGGTGTGAATTTTCAGTGGAAAATGGATTGTGAAAAGAGTTTCCAACACGTGAAACAATTATTGACAAGTGCTCAAATACTAAGGATTACAAACCCAAATGAAGACCTCATTGTATGAATAGATCCATGTAAATAAGGAATTGGTATAGTCCTCACTCAAAATGGGTTTGTTATATGTTATGAGTCAAGGAAGTTAAAGGAGCATGAAAGACACTATGTCACTCATGATTTGGAGTTGGAAGCCATAGTGCATGCCTTGAGGAAATGGATACACTACCTCATGGGAAAAAGGTTTGAGCTAAGAACATACCATAATGGTTTGAAATATTTATTTGATCATCCAACTCTAAATGCTAGGCAAAGAAGATGGTCAGAATGTTTGAGCAAATATGACTTTGATATAAAGCATATCAAGGGGAAAGAGAAAAAAGTGGTTGATGCACTTAGCAGAAGAGTACATGAAATGCATGCTACAACCATTAGCATGTGCAAATCAAATTTGAAAGAAAAAATTACAGAGGCTTCCAAATTAGATTTGCATTACAAGGAATTAGTGGCAAAATCACAACAAGGTATTTTGCAGCAATAAAATGAAGTTTACAAGCTAGATAATGATGAAATTCTCAGGTACAGGGGAAAAATTTATGTACCAAATTTCCAGGAGTTGAAAAATATGACATTGAGAGAAATGCATAACGTGTCTTATTTTGGGCACCTAGGATATCAAAAAACTATTGCAACTATCAAGAGCCAATATTATTGGCCAGGCATGAAGAAGGAGGTTGTTCATTTTATTGCCAAATGTTTGGAATGTCAAAAGGTAAAGGCTGAGCATAGACACCTAGCTCGTTTGCTACATCCATTACCAATTCTTGAGTGGAAATGGGAAGTTGTGACCATGGATTTCATCACTAAACTACCTAGAACAAACAAACAACATGAGTCTATCATGGTAGTGGTGGATAAGCTTACTAAAGCTGCCCATTTTATTCCATTTAAGCTCACTCACAAAGCAACGAACATCATTGATGTTTATATGAGGGAAATTTATAGATTACATGGCATACCCAAGATAATTGTGTCTGACAGAGATCCAAAATTTACCTCAAAATTTTGGAAAGGGTTATTTAATGGATTTGGAAAAAATTTGAATTTCAGTACAACCTATCATCCAGAATCAGATGGAAAAACAGAGAGGGTGAATCAAGTGATTGAAGATAGGTTGAGGATGTATGTGATGGATAAACCATCAAAATGGGAAGACTACCTACCCTTGGTAGAATTTTATTAAAACAATTGGTACCAAGCATGTCTAAAGATGAGCCCATTTGAGGCACTTTATGGAAGAAAGTGCAACACTCTGGTAAGTTGGGATAACCCAGAAGATAGAGCAGTGGTTGAACCAGATTTTCTTAGGGAAATGGAGGAGCAAATGATAAAAATAAAGAAAAATTAAAAGGCTACCCAAGGTAGACAGAAAATATATGTTGATAAGGGAAGAACTCATAGGGAATTTAAAGTGGGTGACCATGTAGTTTTGAAAGTGAAAGCCAACATAAGTTCCCTAAAATTGGGAAATTGTTCAAGGTTGGCAGCTTGCTATTGTGGGTCATTTGAAATCCTAAAGAGGATTGGTCTAGTGGTTTATATGATTGCATTTCTTGCATCTATGTCTGTTCATAATTTATTTCATGTATCATTTCTAAAGAAATATATACTTGATGCTAATCATGTTATTGATTGGAATCTGATTCAGGTGGAGCAAGAAGGCTCTTTTCAAGTGCATCCGGTACGCATTCTAGACCGGAAAATCAAATAGCTCCAGAACCAAGCCCCAGACCAAAAAATCAAATAGCTCTGGAACCAAGCCATAGGGATTGTAAAGGTCTAATGGACCTGGTACTGTCATGAGGACGCTACTTGGGAGCATGAGGATGCAATGTGGGAAAAATACCCACATCGTTTTGAGGATTTTTGAAATTTTGTTGTACATGGGTACATGATGCACTGAGGACAATGCATAAATAAGGGGAGGGGATTGTCATATACCTAAGGCCGAACCCAATTGTAAATGTAAATTCAAATGTATGTAAGCTGGTGAGTTATTTTGATATCATTTAGTATGCATATTTAATGGCATGGTGTGTGCATGTAGTGCACAATAAAATGACGAAGTGTGCACATTTAAGGATATCGCGTGCAACAACTTAAGTGCGCACGATATTGAGGACAGGGAGCCTTTGTGTATATTTTTTTTTTTATAGGCTGATGATCCAAGTTATTATAATCTAGGATGCTTATGTTTTGATTAGGCCAGAGAGCCTAGATGTTAAAGCCCGATGCACCTATTTTTGTATATGTCTCATGATTAATATAAAATACATCGATGTGTAGACCAACCATGATAAATGAGATGGGGGACTAAAATCCACTGGTTAGGGAAAGAGAGGGGCTTGTAATTTAACAAAAAGGGCCAAGCTAGGGAGCTTAAGCCAAAAAGGAATATTAGATTAATATTTCTTAAAATATAAAGTATGGGTAATTATTTTATCCTAATTTCTAAAGTTGGGGCCAAGTGGGCCAAAGTATCTCCCAACATGAAAAGTGTCAAGTTGGGGACATGCATACATATTTTTGGGACCTAGTTCATTTCCTATCATTCTTTCCATCATCCATCCATGATTACATGACCTTTTCACTCACACAATCAATTATTTTTCAGACATTCATTTCACGGTACCATAACTGTATCCATAGCCATATCTGTTGGTGTAGCTGTTATCTTGGGAGTTGGAATGAAGAAGCGGGTTGTCAGGACCATGGAATATTGAAGAGGTGGGTTGTCAGGTCCATGGGATATTGAAGAGGCGGGTTTTCATGCCCATGAGAAATTTCTCTTTGGATCAGATAATTGTTGGGGAATTGATTTCCTGAAGGTGCTAAACTACAACTGCAGGGCTCTGAGACTTCCTGTCCGACCTGTTTCTAAAGCCCTGGAAGGGAGGTGGGGAAGTTGAGGGACTGTTGAGTGGATAAGGGGCACACTTCTTGGGGTGGGACAGGCATATGGGGAATGAGGGACTGTAGGTTGTCAGTTGAGTGAGCACTTGAGACAGAGTCTCTCCTATTGTCTATGAGCCTTTAGCCTAGTTAGGAAATCCCTTTACCCAGGTGGCATTTACTCCCAGCTCAGGGGGTGACTCATTGTTGAGAGTGATGAATAGTGTGGTATAATTTTGGGAGGCTTGTGGAAGTTTTGCACGTAGTTGGTGACATTCTTACAAAGATAAGTGTTAATTGTGTGATAAAATTAAATGCTACATTGTTATTTATGTGTTTATTTTATGGGTATCTTGTGTGTGTTTATAACTATCTGAATGTTTATGGGTATGTTTTGTATATTCTGCATGTCTATGTTTACTATTATTTGAGTGTGAATTTGTGCAATTATGTAATGTATTTGTCTGTTATGTTTTGTATATAAAGATTCCCTAAGAGTGTTATGTGTGTATGTTTTAAATGCATGTAGTTAGAAAAACATTTATGTGGCATAGCTCAGTTGCATGATGGGTATGTTACAGTATGTTCCATAAAGAGAAAATTAAGAGTTCTCTGGCATAACATGGCCCAACATGGATGGTCGGGGACGTTACATTTGTGGACTATGTACAAAGGATCACCCTACTGAAGAGTGTCCTTCCTTACCTGGACTACAAGCCATCCTTAAGGGAGAACCTCAAGAAACATCATATCCCCCTAAGAGGGTATGGAGTAAGAAAAATCATAATATGTTTGTAGATCCTACCACACAATATTCACAACATCAATGGGTACCTACAATGAATCACCCTCAATGGTCACCTAAACAACCACAAATCCAACCTTGGAAACAAGGATGGAGGGGGCGTGCATATGGGAATGTTACCTTTCAACCAATAACCTTTCCCACTTACCCACAATACCCTTCTAATATATCTTAGTTACTACTGGGATTTAATCCACCTGCTCTCCCTCCACCTCCACAGCTGCAACAACAACTTTCATTTCCTATGAACCCAAATTTGTTGCAACAACTTACATGTCCTATGAATCCAAATCTACAGCAACAAATGCAAGATGCACTTATCCCAAACCCTCCTCGGCCTACCCCTATTCATGCACAACCCATTCCTAATCCAAACAATAGACCTGCACAAACTATACCAAACATTGAAGTACAAACCTTCCCCACTTATGTGATAAGTCCTGCTTCATTTAATGGAATTCAATTAATATCAGGGAGGGTTTTGAATAAACCAAATCCTACTATGGTTATTCAAGAAGAAGAACAAGTAGATAACCAAGAAGTTGAAGAAGAAAAACAAATGGATAACCAATTAGAGGAATAAAGAGACACCCCATGTACAACAGAAAATTCCTCCTCACATTCCTCATCCATCAGAAATACCTCAAAAAATTAATCCTCCTTATCCAAAAGGGTTACTTGTGAAGAAATCTGAGGTACCGCTAGGTCATCATTGAGAGACTGAACTTAGAAAGATATGTGTAAATATTCCCCTACTTCAAACCTTCAAGGGAATACCTATTTATGCTAATATTTTAAGGGATCTTTGCATTAAAAATCCAAGGAGGAAGAGGAAAGAGCCTCCTGTTATATAGGTGGTTGGACAATTATCAGAATTTATATCATAAATTCCATCTAAATATAATGATGCAGGAAATCTAGTGGTGACCATAGAGATTAATGGTGTTTCTTTTCCAAACACTCTTATTGATTTAGAAGCAACAATAAATGTTATTCCAGTTGAAACCATGAAATGTTGCAACTAAATCACCTAAGACAAATGCAAACTTTGTTGGAATTAGCAGAAAAATCAATTGTCAGTCTAGTAGGAAGTCTAGATGATGTAACGGTCACTTTGGCCTCTTGGGAGTACCCTATGGATTTCTTAGTGATTCATACTAAATCCTCCAAACCAATACATCTAGTGGTGCTTGGCTGACCTTGGTTTGCCACTGCTAATGCGTTTATTAGTTGTTGGTCTAGAGAGATGACAATCTCCAATGGGATCCAAAGTAAAAAAAGTATTCTCTTTCCTCCTTCCCAACCAACCACTGAAGTTACTTTCTGGTTGGAGAATCCCTATGGGGAGGATTATTATACTCAACCCTTTCTAACACTCGAGCAAGAAAAAATATTTCAAGAGAAAACTGAAGAATAGATTTTAATTTTGTTTTTGGCTGATATTGAATGCATTGAATACCCTCAATCTTTTCCAGAATATACACATATCTTCAGCTCTGAATTTCAAGAAAGATGGCACCCATCCACCTCTACAGTGTCCACCATTTCAAAAATAGATGAAGGTAAATAATCATTTGTCGAGACTGTTGAAATCAGTCCTAGAAAATCCTTGTATATCAATGCTATCTTAGAAATAGATCAACAACAAAAATTAATTCAAATAATTCAAGGACATTCTGGTTATTTTGCATGAGATTACTACGACATGAAATGGATTCACCCAGACACTTGTATGCATCATATTTACACCAATGAATAGATTATACCTATTAGGAAACCCCAAAGAAGAATGAATCTAGCCTTAAAAGACATAGTGAAAGAAGAACTCCAAAAACTCCTGCATGCCAATTTTATTTACCGTATTTCGGATAGAAAGTAGGTATCCCCATTAGTTATTGTCCCTAATAAAAATGGTAAATGGAGGATTTGTGTGGACTTTTGAGAATTGAAAAAGGATACCTATAGGGATGTTGGCCTTTGGTTATGGAAGGAAGCAAAGATTAAGGAAGAAAAGGAGAAAAGTGAACTGCATGGAAGACACAGTGATTGTTACTGGGTTGAAGTGAGCAAAAGAGAAGAAAAGATGGAGCGAAGCCCGAGAAAGAAAGTCATTGGACAAGGAGATCAAGGATGACAAGTCAGAAAGGAATAATGATCGTGGACAACTCATCAAGTGGAAAAATCCACTACTAGATGCTTTCGAGCACCGCACGAAAAGGAAGGAAAGACAAGATGGCAAAGCCATGAAAACAGAGGTCACATTGACCTAGGGTTTTGGTATCTAGGTTTTTGACACCTAGGCTTTGGCCTAAGAATGTCAGTGAGATATTGTAATGTATAAATAAATTTCAAGAGGACCTAGGTTGGGTTGGTATTAGTATTGTTGTTTTTTTTTGTTGTTTTCATTGTCACTAGTATTGATCTAGTTGTATTGTTGATGTGAGTGAGAGAGAAGTGTTGAGTGAGAGCCTTCTGGTATTGTAAGCTATTCAGCTAGGTGTGAAGGTCAAGTCCTCAATTTGGGTGTGCAGGAGGATGAGATATAGAAAGAAGAGAGAATATATGTTGGTTAAGAGCGCAAATCAGAACTCTATGTTTTCATCTTAATATATCTTAAATCACAGTTATGTGGGCGTAGCCCTAGAGAGAGGGTGAACCACGTATATCTGTCTTGTGTGTATGATTGTTGTTGTGTTATTTTTCCTTGAAATATTGTTATTGCATTATTGTGGTAGAACTGATAGATGTATGGAGTAGATATGAGATGATAAGTGATAAAAGCATGTTGTATTTTTCTGGTATTGAATCCACTTGATATTTCCCTTGGTTGTAGACACTTATGTCCTCCAACCCCCCATAGCTACTTTGGGTGAGACTGCATCTTCTTCATAGGTGTAGCCAAAAGGGACAGTACTTAGGGCTTGTTAGTGATCTCTTGGAGTTGAACCCTGGGTCTGCCCCTGTGCCAACAAATGGTTCTATTGCCGGGACATGAATCTTCATGAGATAATGTCAAGGTGGTTCCCATAAAAAATAGAGATTCAAAAGTGGATAGAGGATCAAGAAAAGGACTTCGTTGAAGCCCAGAACAAGAACCCTAATATTGGTACTAAGGATTGGTTGGAGAGACATATTTATACTGATATACATGAGATATTCTTTGGAGGAATCAATTAGGAACTATATGAGTGGTTAGCCAGGTTGCCAGATACCCAGTTTGAGGTCAGATCTAGACCTCCTATAGTTTGGATGTTGACGTTGATCATTAAGGATAATATATTTGATAACGTCGTGGCGAGAGTAGTGGATCATTGGTTCGATAGCACCATTGGAGGCTACATCACCAAGTTTTTTGTTGACAGAGTAGATTCATACATCTAGGTCGAGAGATATTTTTTCAAGGGACCCAGAGGAAAATTCTTACACTTTCTGAAGTTGAGAATCAAGATGTTCTTGCATGAGAAGAACATCTTGTATATCTAGTAGATCGATCAGACTTGAACAACATAATGTTCAGGATTTCAGACAATGACAGTGACATAGAGGTTGGACATACGCACAGTGAGAGAGCATTTTGGGAAGTTCATCTTGCGAACCTATTTAAGAAGAACTATGGAGACAAGGATGTCTATAGTGGAGAATAAAAAAACATGACCAACAAAGAGCATTCAGAACCTGCAAAGACAAAGGAACAGGAGGTTGAAGCACTTCACCGAGACAAACTAGAAACCTCAAGAACTGCACACACTATTGAAGTAAGTACTATTAATACTCTTGTTGGTTCAACAACATTGAGAAACCAGAGTAATCAAATTTACCAGACCATTCAAAGTAATATTACTAGTAGTCCACCACATACTCATACAAGAAACCTCGAAAGATCTATGGAAGATGAGATGAGACTCCCTATATTTAGGGGAGATGGATTTGAAAATCTTGATCAACACTGATTCCAATGTGAAGCCGTATGGAATATTAAGAATGTCATCGATGAAGCATTTAAAACAACCCAGTTTAGTACTACCTTAAGAGATCGCACACTAAGTTGGTACATGAAGCTTGTCCAAGGACTTGCGCAGCCTAAGCCACTAAATGAGATCAAGAATGCGTTGATTGCAGAATTTAAGAAACCTAATTCAAAGTCCCAATGTATTATAGAACTGAAGGAGGTCAACAAGAAGGTAGCTGAAACAGTTTAGGATTTCAATAATAGATTCAAGACCTTAATAGGTCTATTGACTTTTCAGATCCTAGATGAGTAGAACAAGGAATGGTTCATTGTTTCCCTCTTACCACCCATCAGAGTTCCTATGATGCAACAGAATATTTCTTTGTAGGCTGAGGCACTGGAGATCACCATGAAGATAGAATTAGCCCCTATGGCAGAATACAACTCAGGTATGAGTCAAATCTTGAGTCAGCTAACTAGTTTGTCCTTGCAGGTCGAAGATATAAAGAAATACAAGGGAAAAGATAGAAGAGAAGACATTTGGTGTGTCATATGCAGATCAGAAGGACATGACAAGGAGAATTGTCCTATATTCCATGAATGCTTGGCCTATAGATCTTTGAATCCTTTGAATCACGTCACCTTAGCCTACTGCGAAGTATGTCAAAATAGACATCATACTGGTGAGTGCTACTATATGGAAAACTATGTTCATACACCCACAAATTTGTATTTCATGTTCTGTAAGTCTATGGGACATGATGATAGGGATTGTAGGGCTTATGATATCATGCATGATATGTCAAGAGACATATACAAGATTCTGGGGGAAGTACAACAAGAAGGAAACTCTATGCAGTACAACTCCCTAGGAGAGGAAACTTCAATCCTCACGGTGGATTCAGAGGATGAGGATGAGGAGGAGGTATGGGTAGAGGCTGAGGATAGATCATCTGTTATAACTGCACACAACTAGGACTCTTAAAAAGGGACTATCAAAACCCTTGCACTACTTACAACTATTGCAACTCCTTCGAGCATGTTATTGAAGAATGTCCAAAATAGCTACCTAAACTTCAAGAGAAACAAGGACCTCATCAGAACCCATAGATACAATTGATCAAGGATTAACCTCTTGAAGAAGACCCTAGAGTCGTTGTTATTACTAGAGGAGGCATTGTTATAGGAGATGACAAAATGAAACAAGGGAAGACTACAAAAGATTCAGGAATTAGGAAAGTTGCAGAGAAGACCCAAGCCTTTGATGCAAAGAATGAAAGACAAACATTTGAGGAAGAAAGAAAAGAGTTCAGAGGAGACCAAGTCTTTTCATCAAAGACAAGACCAGAAGTAAGAGATTATGGAATGACTCAGGCATTTTATCAGTCTACTTCACTAAGAGAAGGAAAAGAGGTAGGAAAGCTCATAGAATTTCTATATACCTGTATTAAGTTGAAGCAGGATGAGAGCATCATCCAAGAACTACAAAATTTAATCAAACGATATGAGCTAGAAAAGAATGACTCCTTATTGAATAGGGAAGTACACCAAATCTCCAAAAAGAGAAGGAGAAATAAGAAATTACACTTAAATTCTCAAATAGGTGAATATGATATAGACTATGTGTTCCTCGACTTAGGGTCAGAGGTCGATTTCATGACGAAGTAAACTTGGGCACTAGTGGGAAAACCTAGGCTAATCTATTCCCCAATCAGGCTCAAGATGGATAATCAGCAGACTGTAAGCCCCTTTGGCAGACTAGAACATGTCCATGTGGACATCGATGGAGTAAGAAGATTTGTAGATTTTGAGGTAATTGAGATAGTTGATGACAACTGGCCTTACGCTATGTTGTTAGGAATTGACTGGGCCTTCAATAATTCCACTTTGGTTGATTTCAAGAAAAGATGTATGACTTTTGAAAAAGATGGCCTTAGGGTCATTGCACCCTTAGATCCATATGAAGGTCAGCGATACACATAGACCATTAGAGAAGAAGACCGCGCATATGAACTGGAAAATATATACAAACTAACAGCCAGACAACATGATTATATTAATCCTACGACCGATGGAAAATTAATCTGGTGAAGTGACAATGTATGTTTATCAGACTCAAAAGAAGCACTAGAGAATTGGCAGAATAAAATGTATGAAGTATCCACAAGAATATGTGCTAGATTAACTGGAGAAGTTCGTTGGATCGGCACAACAATAAGTAACTTACCCACCTTTGATGGTCTAAATCTTTTAGAAACCTTCTTGTCAGACTTTGAAGAAAGTGTACCAATGAAAAAAATATTGTTGGCGATGGATGAGGCCCTGAAATATACCCTAGAAAGATGGTGGGGGACACACAAAATCAATATTACAAACTAGGTACAATGTGATAGTGTGGTTCTCAGCACAGGTAGAAGGCTGCAAATTGCAGTACACAGGTCAAAGTTTCCCAAAGGACCATGTGTGAAGCTACGAAGAGGTATGGAGTGACATTCCTCGAGAGGAATGGGTACACAAATTCATCAACACACTGGACACGACACCTATCAACTAGTACCTTCAAGTAGGGTTGTGCCTCATCACTAAAGATTGGAAAGGCATGACTTGAAATTTTGTAACCACCTTCTTATTTGAAATTCTATATCCTTCAGTATATCAAGCACTACAGATTGTCAGATAGAAAGTGTTTGAGGAGGTCTCTAGCCTCCCTTTGGAGCAAGATGAGGGCAAATGGAATGAGCCTTTACAGAAACTGCAAGGCTATTACAAAACCAATGTTGATGAAGATGATGATCCAAGGAAGGTGAACATCGTAGAAAAAGAAGGTCAGAGAGATGTGGAAGGACCTAGAGTTGAGATACCATTTATCGGATGAACAATCAAGATTAAAAGAGTCAATATTGGGACAGAGGAAACACTGAAGTTGACCAATGTCAAAGATTATTGGGATGATGCCACTATTGACACGATTACAAAATTATTCCAAAAATATAAGGACTTGTTTCCAACCAATTTCACTGATATGAAGGGAATTAAAGGGCCTATGGGAGAGATGAGGATCCCTTTGAAGTCAGATATGAGACCAATAAAAAAAAGACTGTACAGATTGAACCCTAAATATAAAGAGAAAGTGAAGATTGATCTAGACAAAATGCTGGAAGCAGGGATTATAGAACCTATGGAAGAGTCAGAGTGGATTAGCTCTATGGTGGTACAAGACAAGAAGATAGGAGATATTAGGATCTACATAGATCTTGTAAAGATGAATGATGTCTATTTGCATGATCCCTTCCCTACAACATTCATTTACGAATTGTTAGATAATGTGGGAGGCCAGGAAATATATTCTTTTACAGATGGATTTTCAGGATACCATCAAATCTGGATTGCCAAGGAAGATCACCACAAGACCATGTTTGCAATAGAATGGGGATCATATCAACACACAGTGATTCCCTTTGGATTAAATAATGCCCCAACCATATTTTTTAGTGTGGTGGTCGAAGCATTCAAGGAGTTTTTGCATAAATTTCTAGAAGCATACTTTGATGACTGGACTATTTTTAGTTTATTAAAGAATCATATCGAATGTCTAAGGCTAATGTTGGAAAAATGCAGGCAGTGTCAAATTTCATTGAATCTGAAAAAGTGCATCTTCTTCTCACCATTTTTAGTGTTGTTAGTCCATATTGTATACAAGAAGGGAGTGTTGGTCGATCCATCTAAAATTGCCATTATAGTTGATCTACCCCCTCCTACTTCAATCAAATAACTACACACTGTGCTAGGACACACAATATATTACACGAAGTTCATTAAAGGGTATGCCTAAATTAGAGCACCCATGGATAATATTTTGAAGAAATATTTCTCGTTCAGTTAGACAGAAGAATGTTAGCAGAGCTCCAACACACTGAAATAGAAAACGGTTACTGCATCTATTCTAGTTTTACCAGATTGGACCAAGGAGTTTCATGTACATGTCGATGCATCTTCTATTGAATTGGGAGTTGTGTTAGCACAACCATGAACATGAGAGATTGATCATCTCTTAGATTTTTATAGCAGGAAGCTATCAACTGCAGAGGTCAACTACACCACAATTGAGCGAGAAGGGTTAGACATGGTATATGCACTATAGAAATTTCTCCACTACTTGCTGGGAGGACACTTTAAAATGTTTATTGATTATTCTGCGTCGAAATACATAGTCAAAAAGCTAGTTTTTGGGGGGATAATATGCATATGGCTTCTGCTATTTCAAGAATATGACTTTGAGATCATAGTAAAGCCAGGAAGAATGAACAAAGGTCATGATCACTTGTCAAGGTTGGAACATGGAGAAGAGCCCACTAGTTTCGAGAACACACTGCCAAATTCATAGATGTTAGACATTAGAAAGATTGATGACCACTTCATAGAAATAGTCTAGTTCCTGTCAATAGTAATGGCACCAAGTGAATATACAGTTCCCCAGAAGAAACAACTAGTAGTGCGCACTGCAGAATTTTTGCTTATAGCTAGACAACTATATAATATGGGACCTGATGGAATACAAAGAAGATGTATTATGGAGATAGAGTGACCATTGATCCTCATAGAAGCTCATGAAGGCAACACAGGAGGAAATTATGCAGGGAAAGCGACTACGCAGAAGATTCTGAGAGTTATCCTTTGGTGGCCTACCTTACACAAAGATGCTAAAGATTATTCCAGAGCATGTGATGAATGCCAACAAGTTGGAAAACTATCCAAAATAGATGAAATTCAATTAGCACCACATATGACCCTACAAGAATTTGAAAAATGGGCCATTTATTTTGTGGGACCCATAAACCCAGCAAGAAACCGCACAGGAGCAAGGTACATCATTACTGCGACAAAATACTTGACTAGATGGGCTTAAGCAAGAGTAGTCAAGGACTGTAGTGCAACTGCAGCTGCATGTTTCATATTTGATGACATCATAACCAGGTTTGGATGCCCAAATATCCTTATGAGTGATCAAGGCACACATTTCATGAACAAGACTATTGAAGCCTTGACTGAGGAGTTTGCAGTCCATCACCAAAAGAGCACACCTTACCATCCACAAGAAAATGGGACAGTGGAAGAGTTCAACAAGATCTTGGAGACAACGCTGTCGAAGATTTGTAGTTTGAATAGGGATGACTAGGATTTATGAGTACCAATAGTGCTTTGGGCCTATAGAACCACTTGCAAGAAGTTAAAAATGCAGACCCCCTTCAAGTTGGTTTATGGTCTCGAAGCCATTGTTTCAATGGAATACTTGGTGCCAAGCTTAAGAATTGTTTCCTTTATAGATATGGACAACACTGGCACTATTCAAGAGAGGATTGCATAGTTGGTTGAAATCAAAGAAGACAGATTTATTGTAGGATTTCATCATCAAGTACAAAAGGAAAGAGAGAAGGCCTACCATGAAAGGAACATCAAGAAGAAGGAATTTAAACAAGGTGATTTGGTACTGGTATACGACAGTAAGTTCATGAACCATCCTGGGAAGTTCAAAATGCATTGGCAGGGGCCATATGAGGTCACTCATGTTACAAAAGGAGGAGTTGCGTAGTTGAATAATTTAAAGGGAGAATGGAAGGAAAGATTAGTGAATGGGAGCTGGCTGAAGTTGTACTATGACAACCAGCTACCTTGCAGCTCCAAGTAAAAGCATAAGGAAAAATTTCTAGGTACCAGGTGCAGTTGAAACTGGGTATCAGACACAGAAAATATAGTCTGCACAAGGAGGAAGAGAAGGCATAGAGTGGAAAGTAAAGGTTTCACTGCACATTCCGAAGTCAACGAAAAAATAGAAGAATAAGATCTAAAGTGCCTCAGGATGATTCATAGGTGAGGTTTTGGGGCTAGTTGGCTCTTGGTTATGGAAGGAAGTGAAGATCAAGGAAGAAAAAGAAAAAATTGAACTGTGCGGAAGACACAGTGACTGTTACTAGGTCGAAGTGAGTAAAAGAGCAGAAAAGACGAAGCAAAGCCCGAGAAAGAAAGTCATTGGACGAGGAGATCGAGGATGACAAGTCAGCAAGGAAGAAGGATCGTGGACAACTTAGCAAGAAGAAAAATCCACTGTTATATGATTTGAAGCACTATGTGAAAAGGAAGGAAAGATAGGTTGGCGAAGCCCTGAAAATGTGGGTCAAGATGACCTAGGGTTTTATACACCTTGGGTTTTGACACCTAGGCTTTGGCCTAAGGATGTTGGTGAGTTACTGTAATGTATAAATAAAGGTCAAGAGGACCTGGGTCGGGTTGGTATTAGTATTGTTTTTGTTGTTGTTGTTTTCATTGTCACTAGTATTGATCTAGTTTCATTGTTGATGTGAGTAAGAGATAAGTATTGAGTGAGAGCCTTCTGGTATTGTAAGATCTTCATATGGGTGCGAAGGTCAAGTCCTGTAGCTGGGTGCATAGGAGGAGGAGAGATAGAAAGAAGAGAGAAGATGATCCAAATTTTATGAGAAGAATGAAATGAATATAGATTATTAACAGGTGCTTACCAAAAATAACAGAGATACAATAAAATTGGTTTTCTATTCAATAATGAAATAAGCTGAAACTGTAAAATGCAGCTCAAACAAGCTTCCTGGAATGGTGGCAGTTTATCTCTGAGAAGAGATGTGATGACAACATGCATTCACAAGAAGATGTTTACAATGAGGCTTCGATGGAATTTTATAATAATAAAGAATGCCAAAAACCCTAGACATCCAAAAACCTAACCCTACAATATGAAGCACCAAAATTCATGTGGGCCCCGTTTGGGTAAGTTAGTACATCAACTTCCCGGGGTTGTAACTTTTGCATACGATCTCCGTTTTAGGCGTGTGATAGCCCGTTGGAAAGGTATCATCAAGGATATTAATTTTGTGGGTGCAATGATTCATTCAACTATCATTGAGGAGATCAATCCTGAAAAACCTTCATTTAGGCCCTCAAAATGGCCCCGAAAGTTAAAACTACTAAAAATAGTAAATTGTGAAAAATGTCAGAAAAATGTTTCGAGCCAGTTGGAAAAGGTGGGTGGCCACCAATATCCATATGGATCAATCCTCCCTCCTTAAGAAGAAATGGTCTCCACTGCGTTGATTCCCCCCATCACATGAGGAAATTTCTGTTGAATTTGGCCCCGGGTGAACCACTTGCCTTGGTGCAGAAGATGCCTTGCTTTGACGACTCGATAAAGCAGGATCCTTTGTTATCAAGTGCCCTTGATATGTATGTCCACAATATGATCATTGGATGCCTATTATATGTAGTCATGGTTGAGCTCTATTTCTTTCAGATGTTCTGCTACTTCTGAGGTGTCCAATAATGGTGGGAAATAAGGACGAAGGAGATCCACGTTGAACACTGGGTGCAGGCCAAGGAAAGGAGGAATGTTGAGCTCAAAATCATTATCCCCCATGTCCTTGGTGATAGTGTACGACCCATAACAGAGTGGGTGAAGCTTCTGATGGGGTCCTGTAAGGTGTTTTTTCTGCAAGTGCAACAAAACTTTGTCACCCACCTAAAACTTATGTGGCACCCGATGTTGATCATGGTGTTGTTTGTACTTAACATTGGAAATCTGTAGGATATCTTGAACCTATTGGAAGATGTGTTGGATCCTCTCAATGAACCGAGTGGCTTTGTCAGCTTCAATTGGAGCATGATATGAGTCGATCGAGGTGACCGCAAGGGGAAGTGTAACATCTATGGGACCCAATGGTTGGAATCCCAACCCCACTTTAAAGGGTTTGTGACTGGTTGAGCTATGTAGGGATCGATTGTAGCTATGCTATACATAGGGAAGGCTCTCATCCCATGTGCGAGGGTTCTTTGAATTATACATGCGAAGGATGTGTACAATCATTCAATTTACAACTTGGGTTTGGCCATCTGTCTGGGGGTGGAAGGCCATGGATTTGGTGAGATTGGTGTCTAGAAGTGACGAGAGGCTCGACCAGAATGTGCTGAGAAATAAACTATCTCTATATGAGACAATGGTTTTTGGGTTTCCAAAATTTACCCAAACTCGTTCAAAGAAGAGATTGGCAGTGGCCTCTGCTGTGATGCTCTTCTTGTAGGCAACCAGAATCGCCATCTTATAAAAGTGATCAACAACCAAAAAAAACACAGTCATTTCCCCACTTGGTGGATGGGAGGCCCGACATGTATTTCATTGAGATGGATTCCCATGCCTTGTCAGGAGTAGGAAGAGGGGTGTACATGCCCTATTTCTTAGTGGTTGGCTTGGTAATAGCGTAGGCAGTGCAGGACCTGATATACTTACTGACCTCTTGTTGAATTTTCGGCCAGTAGAAATGTTTTTGTAGCATCACCACTGTCTTTTAGACACCGAAGTGTCCTGCGACCCAACTGTAGTGTGATTACCAGATCAACTTCACTTGCTCACTTGATGGAAAACGGATATGGCCTAGACGACACAAAAACCCATCCTTAAGATGGAAATTATCAACAACTACATTTGCACCCAACATTTGGTAGGTGGTGGTGAAGTCAGGGTCTATCTCATAGATTTGGGGCTAACTAGATGTCTCATGGCCACAAGAGTCTAGCACCATGGTGAATTCCATGACTGGCGGTATGCTGAGGCAATCAACGACGTGATTCATGGTTCTTATTTGATACTTGATGTTGAGGTGGAATTGTTGCAAGTATGTGGACCACTTTTGATGGTGGTCATTATGTAATTTTCCCTGTGTCTGCATGAACTGCAGTGGCTTATGATCAGTGTGGATGATTGTCTCCTTCCCAAGAATGTAATGTCTCCACTGGCGGCATGCTTGCACAATGGAGTACATTTCTTTGTTGTAATTAGGGTACTTACAAACAATATCTGACAGTGTCTCACTATGATAGGCCACAGGGTGGTCATGTTGAATGAGAATGGTGCCCACAACATAGTTTGAAGCATCTATCTTGATCACAAAGGGATGTTGTAGTTCTAGTAGTGAAAGTACTGGGGTTGAGCACAAGCGCTGCTTCAAATCATCGAATGCTTGTTGTTGGGACTGGCCCCACACAAATTTCTCCTTACCACCACCCTTGTTTATTTGGTTGAGGTCCCTTGCAATATGGGAGAATCCCAACATGAACCTGTGGTAGAAATTGGCAAGGCCCAAGAATCTCTAAATCTCAGTGAGTGTTGATGGGGCTGGCCAGTCACGGATGACTTAGATCTTGGCTAGATCCACATGTACACCATATTGATCAATGATGTAGCCCAGGTAATAGACCATGTCCATGCTGAAGGAGCATTTTTCCAAGTTGGTATATAGCTTGTGCTACCGCAGGGTGTGCAGAACCTCAGGATATATTCCATCATCCTCATGAAAGTGGCTGGAGCATTTTTCAAACCAAAGGGCATGACCAACCATTCAAAAATGCCTTCCTTTGACTTGAAGGCGGTCTTCCATACATCTATATGTTTTATCAGGACCTGGTGGTAGCCAGACTTCAGATCAATCTTACTGAATTATTTGGTCCCCATGAGTTGATCAAGGAGGTCATCGATTCGGTAAATCGGGTATCAGTTTCTGATTGTGATTTTATTCAAAGCCCGACAATCAATACAAAGTCGCCAGGTTCCATATTTCTTCTTTACCAGCACGATCGGGCTCCCACAAGGTGATGAGATGGGGTGGTGTTGGAGCTGGAAGTCACTCCTAGATTGCTTGCAGGAGCAAAGCCCGACGCCCATCAGTTTTAATGTCACGGTTTGTTTAAAGGGGTGATCAAATGGAGGAAAACTCAGAACGATATCATCTCAACTTAGAAACTAGGTCAGGCATGCATGGACGAATGAGGTCTTGATAAACTTCAAATAGTGAGTTGTAATAAAGGGTGAGTAGGGGGAAGACTTGCATTAGAAGAGTGCCAAGGTCTATCACAAACATCCGGTTTATAACAGACTGGAGAAGAAGGCATTCGAACGCAAAATCCTTTTACATTCAAACACAGAAGACCAGGGGGCACAACAATGTCACAACAAATCCTTTATCATAACAAAATTGTTCAGTCCACGCGAATCCTTTGACTGTGGACTCCCTGGCATGAGATAGAACATATATGGAAAAAGGAAACTGTTTGTCATAAACCAAGAAATCTCAAACACAGAGGCATAAACAGGAAACCAGAAAATTTGTTGAAACTTTACAGTCGGGAGCTTAGCTCTACCATCGATAGATACAAAAATGGCTAAAATGCCTACATATACTCAAAATAACAATAGCAGCAGAACCAAGACATTGCATTGAAAGCTTTGCATCTTCATGTTTTCTGACAGTCAATCCTCTAAAGGGTCGTGCAACTTAAGTCAGATGCAATCTAATTCTTTGACAGTTCTAGCGGTGAATTGACGTGCCTTTAATTCATGGTCGTGCTTTCCCATTATGGCGGAGACAATGTCTAACCACCACCAACCGCTTCAATAACTGCTTCGCCGAGATCAAGGATAACCCGGCCAACTCGGCACTTCTGCAACGTGGAGGGCCTCCCGTGCTGCCTCGTGGAATAGTTGAATGGTTTAAGGAATATGTGTGGAGGCCAGCACAGAAGGTGGGGCACGGGAACAGAGTGATGGGGCCGAAACATCGTGGGGAGTGGAGAGAAACGATGAGGTGTAAGAGAAGTGGCGAGAGGGAGACATGAGGCAAAAGGGATATAAACGGAGAAGACGGGAGAATAGATGAGGTAGGTGTAATTTAGTGAGAGGCTAATGTGGAGGGAAAAGGACACGTGGTAGGCGGTGAGTGGATGATGAGACAGGGAAAGGGCCATCTGAACGAAAGAGTGGAGGAGGACAGATGACACACGACAGCGGGGGAAAGGCGGTTCTGGAGGATGACATGGCGGGAGCAGGGCCCACACTGGCTAAACATAGAGTAGCTAGAAATGGTGGGAGTGTGTGAGCACTGTTGATCTGGGCGCTAAGATCTCGGCCGTCGAAAAGTTGCATCCACGATTCCGGACTCCCCCCCTTCGCTTAAAGGTAGAAAGGCAGGGGGGGTCTATAATTTTCCTTATCGCCATTGATCCGGGCACGATGATCTGGGTCATTGGAGAGGTGCACCCCCGATTCCGGACCCCCCCCCCCCCACTTAAAGATAGAAAGGCAAGGGGGGTCCGGAATTCAATATGCACAGTTGATCCAGGTGCATGAATCACTGCCGCTCGATCTTGCTCGTGACTTACCTTGGGCGCATTATCATCTGAAACTTTGGACAAGTGGGTTTTTAGCCCATTCTTTTGCGTTCTAGCCCCCCTTACAAGAATTATTTCTAACAGGTGGATGTGCCCCTTGTGGAGCAGTTCTTGGATCTGTCACTTGATATCCTCATTCTCTAACAAAGTGCAATGATATACTGGACCATTGGGAACTGGTGCACCAGGGGTTAGATCGATGGGGTGCTTGACCTGGCAGTGCAGGGGTACCCCTGTAGGTGAGGAGAAGATATTTGAGTATTCTTCCACAACCTTATCTATTTGCTTATGCTGTGTGGAGAGGTCGACCACAGAGACCCTGGATGTGGTTGTGATCTTTCCCTTCTTCTGAGAGAGAATCAAGAAGAAGACAAACTTCCCCATCTAAGAGATAACCTTCCTACATTGCTTAGAAAAGATCAAGGAAATAGCACTAGGTGGGATTGCCTCAGGTATCCTGTACAATTTCCTATTCAAAGTAATAATCACACTATGAGGCCTAGACTCATATACAACATGACATTTCCATAAATAAGGTTGGCCCAAAAGAACATCACAAAATTCGAGAGGAGAAACATCACACAATACCTCATCTTTGAAGGGCTTGATGTCATATGACAATCGACACTATTGGCTGACGCGGATATCGCTTCCTTGGCGGAGCCATCCAATGGTGTAGGGTTGTGCATGCGACATTATTGGTAGGGCCAATCGCTTGATGACCTATGTTGAGATGAGGTTCTTCTGGCTACCGCTATCAACGATGAAGTGCAGTGGGGTGCCTTTTACCCACATCTGTGAATGGAATAGGCGCTCTCCTTCTTCTAGCTCGTATGTTTCACCAGGCTGGAGCTTGGTGGTAGCAACGGTGGCACTGGGTTTTGCATCAATGATCCATCTTCCCCTCTTTGGTTATGGCTTAGATTCAGAATCTACATCTGATTCAGAGGCTTTCACTTCGACCACCAGTGAATTCTTTGAGCGGTAGTCAATAGTGTTATGCCAAGGGATCTTATGGAAGTCACACCACTTCCTGGTATCTTTCTTTGTCTTCCCTGTGTCCTTATTTGCTTGCAGCTTGCACTAGTTGTCCTGATACTATCCATATTTGATCTGTCCTTTGTTCAGTGGGTTGGGGCCTCCCTTTCCTAGCTTTTGTTGTGAGGGGTTCTGATGCAGTCGCGCACTGCAGGGCACGTCTGCTCATAGGATATTCTCCTTCCTCAGCCCAAAGAACACTAACCATTCCTTCTATTTCCTATCGGGAAATGTACACCCATAGAATCCTTCGATCAATCCCCCTCTCTGTACTCGAAGGATCGGGCTTCGTGATTTTGCGATGTCAATGATCGAACATTGTACTCTCGAATCGCCGAGGCCCGACACCTCAATCAACACTGACCTTTCCCTTCCCTGTCGGGACTTTTCCTATCATGATTTTTCTACTCGCGATATAAAACACTTTGTTTTACCGACTCCCGACTCCAAATATACCGATTATCCGACACACGTGGGAGTTGACCTTTCAATGTCCTGTCACCTCCTCGGAACTTTGGACTTCACGGGATCACAAATCCTAATGTTGTTGTATCGGGACTTTCCACCACGAAACCGTGATAGCTTATGCCACCTATCCTCCACTCACCAACTCAGCTGTGGCCCACACTATCCTTCGATCACTGGGAAATCGCGTATCGTGATTTCAAATTGCCAGAGTATATAGTCCTCAAGACTTCCAATACTCCGAACCTCGACTTCTTCAGATCTTCTGACACGCGTCCCTCTCTAGAATCCATAGCTATAATCCCCTCCTGAGATTCAAACCTCTTATAGAATATGACGTCGTATCTCCCTTGCACCTCTACAAGATCTGATGGCCGACGGATTTTCGTGAATTCTCCTCGGGGAATGTCGACCGTCTGTTTCTTCCCTATGCAATCCATGAAATGACTAAGTGTTCCTCTCCATGGAACTCGTTCACCTGTGCATAACTCACAACACTTCTTTCCAACCTTAAGGCACAACTCGTCTAAGTGTCTTTCAACAAATTCAAAGGCCTATCCTTCCTGAGCTTTTCTATGACTCCGAGCCTTAGAAAAGACTCCTTGCGCACACTCCTTGCGGCAACCCTTCAACACATTTTAAGTGATGAAATCCCTTCAACTCTGCACACTCCTGCAGCAGCAGTCTTTCAGTTGGTGCTCAGGTTCGCAACACTGAACTTCACTTGGCCTACGCACTCCTTGCATGGCTCCTATGCCCAACTGCACTTCTAGGTGAACGAGAAAAAGAGTTAAACTACCTGAGCCTCCATCAACACACTCCTTACGGATGTTTTCGACTGCACTCCTTGCAGGAATCCTGACTCAGATTGAGAAACAGTTGAAACTCATTACATTATCCTCTCAAACTTCAATTCAAACATGAAGTCATATACACAACATAACAACAAATGCATAATAGGAAAACAAACATTAAATGAGCATATCATTCAGCATCAATACACAGAGAACAGACATGAAACCATGAAATTGAATCAATCTCTTCTATTAATTCAAGTATCTGTACATGGGTGTTCTTTACACAGCTCTCTGCATGCCCTTGCTCTTCTCCTGCTTCTGATTCCCCCTCTACAAATGCACAATGAGGGTGTCTATATCATGTTTCCCTCTTACTTTCTAAAACTGTCAAATCTATAATTAAATTTCTATCTACATGCATTAACTATATTAAATGTCGTCTATCTACTAAGGACGAGAGCGTATGGCTCAAGGTCCCAATTACATGTACAAGTGCGCTTCATTAATTTTCCTCATTAATGTTCGTGAAACAGTTTCAAGGTGTTTTCAAAATTGGTGTTGGCTTATCCAGCTGTCTTTCACTTCCGCGTTGTCTCGCTTGATGATTTGGTGATGCTCCTGCATCATACTCCTCGGCTTGAAAACTTTCATGGGATCCTGTCCATGAGATCCTGCACAGTCTGTCCATGCTTCAAAATATCTACTTCAGTCTCCTAGCTGGCATCTTCAACTGGATGATTCTTCCACTTGACCAGATACTCGAAGTATTCTTTCCCCCTGGTCTTCTTACCCACACGTTTATCCAGTATGCACTCCATATGCGGCTTATCTTCTACTGGCATCTACGTTTTCCACTGGATCACTAGCTGATAAATTCCAGTCTCTGCTTCTCCACCCTTATATGGGTACAAATCAGAGATATTGAATATCGGAGATATTTCGATCCCATCGGGTAATTCAATCTTGTAAGCATTTTCCCCGAACTTCTTCAAGACCTTGCAGGGTCTGATTTTATTCATATTCAACTTATTGTATATTCCCCTCGGGAACCTTTCCTTTCTCAAGTGTGCCAAAACCAAATCACCAACTTCAAACCGAAGTTGTCTTCTATGTTGATCTGCTCTGCGCTTATACTCTTGACTTGACTCTAGCAGTCACTCCTTCACCTTGTTGTGAAGTTCTTTCATCACCTCAGTGAATTCTTCTGCACTAGCGCTCCTTGTCGCAGTCTGTTCTGAATCCCTTAATTTAGAAATTCCTCTCCGTTGCATGCCATACACAATATGAAATGGAATTTTTCATGTGCTCCTATTCACTGAGTCATTATATGCGAACTCTGCCTGCGGCAATATATTGTCCCAACTGCTGTGGTGCTCTTTCACCAAGCTTCTTAGAAAATCTCCCAAACTTATGTTTACCACTTCCGTCTATCCATTCGTTTGAGGATGATAAGCTAAACTAAATGACAAGTTAGCTCCTAGCTTCTTCCATAGGGTTCTCCATAAATACCCTATGAATTTTTTATCTCGATCCGAAACAATACTCATGGGTAAGCCGTGAAGTCGAACGACCTCTTTGAAAAACAGATTTGCGATGTGAGTCGCATCACTGATTTTCTGGCATGGGATAAAATGTGCCATCTTGGAAAACCTATCCACTACCACAAAGACTGAATCAAATCCTCTTTGCATCCTTGGCAATCCCAATACGAAATCCATGCTGATTTCATCCCACGGCCTCTCGGGTATGGGTAATGGTTGATAGAATCCTACATTCTTCTTTCTTCCCTTTGAATGTTGGCAAATTCTACACCTGTCTACAAATATATTTACCTATGATCACATCCTTGGCCAAAAGTATGATTCACTCAGCTTTGCGAATGTTTTTTCATGACCGAAATGTCTGGCCAATCCTCCGTTGTTTTTCTCCTTCAGCAAGTTCTCCCTCATGGAGCATTTCGGAATACACAATTGATTTCCTCTGAACAACAATCCTTCTTGGATCATGTACTCAGCCCACTAGCTTCTATCCCTTAGAACTAGATTCCCAGTTGCTTCATGTGCTTCCTTGAATTATGGATCATCAGCGTACATGTCCCTGAGATCATCAAAACCCAACGTTTTGACTTTGAACTCCTGAAATGTCTTTTGAAAATCCGACAACACCAGAATTGGTTGTTCCATGATCTTCCGTTTCAACAAATTGAAAATTTTCTCCACCTCTTCAATCCAGTGAAAATATTTATGTATTTTATTCACTGTATCCATCATCACAACGCTAATCCCACTGAAATTTCTGATGAAATTCTGGTAGAAACTAGCTAGTCCATGAAAAATCCTCACCTCAAAAATATTTCTCAGTGATGGCCAATTTTTAATTACCTCCACCTTCTCTGGATCCATCCTCAACTCATTCACCAAAATAACAAAACCAAAGTAAATGAGCTATGTCTTCATAAATGAGGATTTCTTCATGTTTATCAACAACTTCTCCTGTTGTAGCTTCTTCATTACTGTAGCTAAATGCTTCAGATGTTCTGTTGTTGTTTTATTGTAAACCAGTATGTCATCCAAATATACAATGACAAATTTCCCGATGAATTCCCTCAAGACTTCATTCATCAATCTCATAAAAGTACTTGGCGCATTTTTTAAGCCAAACGACATAACAATACATTCATACAAACCCTCATTTGTCTTGAATGTTGTCTTCCATTCATCACCTTATCTCATACGAATCTGGTGATATCCACTTTTCAAATCAATCTTTGAAAAGTATTTTTCTCTGCTCAAGCAATCCAGTAAATCATCCATCCGCGGAAATGAAAACCTGTACCTGATGGTTATCTTGTTGATGTCTCTTGAGTCGGTACACATTCTCCAACCTCCATATTTTTTTGGATTGAGTACCGTTGGAACAACACACAAGCTCAAACATTCCCTAAACAATCCTTTTTCTAGAAGTTCCTGGACCTGCTTCTTGACCTCTTCATTTTCTTGTAGCGTCAACCTATATGCGGCTTTATTCGGCAAACTAGCTCCTGGTATGAGGTCTATATGGTGACTCACACTCCTCATCGGTGGCAAGAAATGAGGTAATTCATCCACTATGATATCAGCGAACTCTCCCAGCAGTTCCTGAATCTCATCTGGTAAATCATCCACTCTCGTGCTAGTCAACACAATTCTAGGCTTTCTGAACACAATGAATTGTGGATCTTCTTTCTTCTTCACCTCCGTAAGAAGTTCCTTCCCACTCATGAGAATTACAGTGTTTCTTACCTCCAGCTTCACCTCCTTATCCTTTATCAGAAGCAACATGTGTGTCCTCCCGTTCTTCTCCAGAGTGTATGTGTTCATTCTTCCATCATGAATCACATTTCTTTCATATTTCCATGGTCTACCCAGCAATAGATAACAAACATCCATAGGAATGACATCACATAGAATCTTATCATTATATCCTCCTATATTGAATTCAACCAAGCATTGTTTAGTAATAGTTACCTGGTGTCCTTTTTGTAGCCACAAAACTTTGTATGGGCTTGGATGATCAGTTGTCTCCAGCTCCAGCTTCTCTACCATCTCGGTTGAAATGAGATTATCTATGCTACCACTTTCTACGATGACCTTGCATACCCTGTCCTTGGTCTTGCAAGCAGTCCTAAAGAGTCTGGTCCTTTGGACTGAACTTTCCACCTCCTTCTTAGGTGTCAAAAGGACTTTTCGCATCATCAACGATCTTCTTCCTTCTGCGTATTATGCCTCAACATCTCGCCTTTGTGCCTCGGTGATGTGAGCTTCTCCAATATTCTTTGTTTTTCTTTGGACATTCATAGGACTTGTGCCCATTATTTCCACATGTGAAGCATGTGACTACTCCTCCTCTTCCTCTTCCTCTACCTCTGGTACGAGGAAACATGTTATTATCAGCATAATCTCCTCTCTGTTCATTATTTTGTCCTCGTTGTTCAACATATGGCCCTCTCTGTGAGGTTCCACCTCTTTCAACTTTATCCTGAGGTTTCTTCCATTCCTCCTTGGGATTCTGGGTTCTTTCCTGAGCAACTGAATTGCCTCTGGGTTGACTCTTGCCTCAACCTCTCTGACTTTGCTTTCAGCTCATCTTTTCTTCTGCTTTCAGAGCCATTTGATAGGCATCCTCCACTATTCGGATAGTTACCATTCTCATTTCATCCTGAATCTCATATCTCAGGCCATTCATATATCTGGCAACTTTCTCATCATCGCTCTCCCGATGACCTGCCCTAATGTTCAGTCGATAGAATTCCTCAGTGTATTCTTTCACTGTCATCAGCTTCTATCTCAGGTTCTTCATCCTCCTGAACAGAGTGATTTGATAATCTCTCAGGATGAACTTCACTTTCATCTTTGCAATCATTCGATCCCAACTTTTAATTTTATGCTTTCCCTTGTAGTGTCTATCTACTTGTAGGTCATCCCACCACAATGTTGTGTGTCCCTTCAATCTTGTGACAACATGCCTGAATTTCTTATCCTCTTCGACATCTTCATAATCCAAGTATGTGTCAAGAGCTCTGATCCAGTCTAGAATCTCCTCTACATCCAAGTTTCCCTCGTAAACTGGAATGTCCATCTTCTCTTTTGCACCCATCCATGCAATAGCTTTGATTAGACGTTCATTGGCTGCATCCTCGGCTGCAACTTCTTCTTCTCGTTCGGCCTTAACTTCGCCCTCAGAATCACTAAGATCCCCTGCACTGGATGTGCATCTTTGGGCTGTCTCCCTGTCCTCGAGTCTTGCTCAGAGATCAAACATTTGCCTCTCTATGGCTAGATATACCATCTATCTGCCTCTTCGTCACTGCATTACCCTATCCTCTAGATCGGGTGATTGTGTGTCCCTTCTCCTGGGTGGCATGGTGAATTCTCTTCTCTCTGCTACAGAAAGAAAAGAGTCTTTCTATGCTCTGATACCAAACTGACACAGTCGTGTTGCGCAGAGCACATATGCTCATAGGATCTTCTCCTTCCTCGGCCCGAAGAACACTAACTGGTCCTTCTATTTCCTATCGAGAAAACTACACCCATGGAATCCTTCGATCAATCCCCCTCTCTGTACTCGGAGGATCAGACATCATGATTTCGTGATGTCAATGATTGAACGTTGTACTCTCGGATCGCCAAGGCCCAACACCTCAGTCAACGCTGACCTTTCCCTTTCCTGTCGGGACTTCTCCTATCACAATTTTTCTACTCACGATATCAAACACTTCGTTTTACCGACTCCCAACTCCCGATATGTCGATTATCCGACACATGTGGGAGTTGACCTTTCAACGTCTTATCACGTCCTCGGGACTTCAAACTTTGCAGGATCGCGAATCCTAATGATGTTGTATCGGGACATTTCGCCACAAAACCCCGATATCTTATGCCACCTGTCCTCCACTCGCTGACTCAGTTGTGGCCCACACTATCCTTCGACCATCGGGAAATCGTGTATCGTGATTTCAAAATGCCAGAGTATTCAATCCTCGAGACTTCTGATACTCTGAACCCTAACTTCTTCAGATATCCTAATACGCATCCCTCTCTAGAATTCATGGCTATGATCCCCTCCTGAGATTTAAACCTCTTAGAGAATATGACACCGTATCTCCCTTGCACCTCTGCAAGATCCGACGGCCCGCGAATTTTCATGAATTCTCCTCGGGGAATGTTGACCGTCCGTTTCTTCCCTATGCAATCCATGAAATGACTAAGTGTTCTCCACAGAACTCGTTCACTTGTGCGTAACTCACGATGCTTCTTGCCAACCTTAAGGCACAACTCGCTTAAGTGTCTTTCAACAAATTCAAAGGCCTATCCTTCTTAAGCTTTTCTATGACTCTGAGCCTTAGAAAAGACTCCTGGTGCGCACTCCTTGCGGCAACCCTTCAACACGTTTTAAGTGATGAAATCCCTTTGACTCTGTGCACTCCTGTAGCAGTAGTCTTTCAGCTGGCGCTCAGGTTTGCAACCCTGAACTTCACTTGGCCTGTGCACTCCTTGCATGGCTCCTATGCCCAACTGCACTTCTGGGTGAACGAGAACAAGATTTAAACTACCTGAGCCTCCATCAATGCATTCCTTGCGAATGTTTTCGACTACACTCCTTGCAGGAATCCTGACTCAGATTGAGAAACAATTGAAACTCATTCCATTATCCTCTCAGACTTCAATTCAAACATGAAATCATATACACATCATAACAACAAATGCATAATAGGAAAACAAACATTAAATGAGCATATCATTCAACATCCATACACAGAGAACAGACACGAAACCATGAAATTGAATCAATATTTTCTATTAATTCAAGTATTTGTACATGGGTGTTCTTTACACAGCTCTCTACATGCCCTTTCTCTTCTCCTGCTTCTGATTCCCCCTCTACAAATGCACAATGAGGGTGTCTATATCCCGTTTCCCTCTTTCTTTCTAAAACTGTCAAATCTATAATTAAATTTCTATCTACCTACATTAACTATATTAAATGTCGTCTATCTACTAAGGATGAGAGCATATGGCTCAAGGTCCCGATTACATGTACAAGTGAACTTCATTAATTTTCCTCATTAATGTTCACACAACAGTTTCAAGGTGTTTTCAAAATTGGTGTTGGCTTATCCAGCTATCTTCTGCTTCCGCACTGGCTCTCTTGATGAGTTGGTGATGCTCCTGCATCAGGTTCCTAGGCCCAAATTGTTTCATCTTTTGTTTGAGCTTCTTCTCGATTTTGACGGCATATAAGTAGGTTGCACCCAAGGATGAGATGTCCATAAATTCCATTTTGGTCTAGATGTATCTATGTAGAGCACTGCAATAATTGAGCACCAGATGTCACTCCAAATCTTTGATGCCCAACTTGGTGCACAAGGTATGGAAGATATTTGTGAAATATGGCACTGGTTGGTCTCTTTCTTTCCGCGGTCTGGTCCATTTGGTATATAGATCATCACAACTTCTGACAGGGTAGTATTATTCCTTAATAGCATCGCTGAAGGATTCCCAGGCAGTCGTGATTGAAAATAATGAGGTTTCCTCTTTTTTTCTTTTGCTCATAGAAAGTTTCCCACCAATCTTTGACATGGAGAATAGCTTTGAGGAGCACAAAAGTAATCTTTTTTCTACTCGAAAAGTTATGGATAGAAAAATACCCTTCTAGTAGATTCAAGCACTTGTCTATAGCATCTACGTCTATCTAACCTTCAAATATAGGAATATCAAAGTTTATTTGTACCTTGAATGGGGCGGCACCTCCGTTCGAATAAGATGCATCGCATGTTGGTAGCCTCCGAAGGATTTGTGCGAAACTATCCATCATCCCGTTCCTCTGTTACATGAGGGCTTCCTCAATCAAAAGTTTCAAAGGATCTCCTGTCCCATTATATTTATTTTGTCCTACCATGGGGGGTTGCTTGGGCATGTGATATCTTCTGTCCTCAAGAGAAACAATATTGAGACCCAACTCTTTGTACTCCGACCTCGTTGGGGACATGCATTAAGAAGACAAGGAGCATACCGCTCTGATACCACTGATCCAGATTTTATGAGAAGAATGAAATGAATACATATTATTAACATGTTCTTACCAAAAAATAACAGAGATACAGTAAAACTGGTTTTCTATTCAATAATGAAATAAGTTGAAACTTTAAAATGTAGCAGAAATAAGCTTTTTGGAATGGTGGCAACTTATCTCTAAGAAGATATGTGACGACAGTGTGCATTCGCAAGAATATAGTTACAATGAGGCTCTGAAGGATTTTTTACAATAAGAAAGAATGCCCAAAACCCTAGACATCCAAAAACCTAAACCTAGGAGATGAAGCGCCAAAATTCATGTGGGCCCCGTTTGGGTAAGTCAGTACATAAACTTCCTGGGGTCGTAACTTTTGCATATGATCTTCGTTTTAGGCGTGTGATAGCCCGTTGGAAAGGTATCATAGAGGAGATTCATTTTGGGGGATTAATAATGCATTTGACTATAATTAAATAAATTGATCCCTAAAAACCTTCATTTAGGCCCTCAAAATGGTCCTGAAAGTTAAAACTGCTAAAAATAGTAAATTGCCTAAATTGTCAAAAAATTGTTTTGAGCCAGTTGGAAAAGGTGGGTGATTTGGATTATTTTCAGCACAAAATGAGAGAGGAGATATAATAAATAAATGCACAAAGATATCTCATATATTCAATAATATATCAGATATGCAACCATAAATAGAAAGATACAGTAATACACAATTTATATTAATGAAAGAAATGTACAGAGACTGTAAAAATACAGAGTGAAAGACTCGCTAGAATGGTGGCAGCTTATCTTTGAGAAGAGATATGACGGCTACTCGCATTCGTAAGAAGATAAGTACAATGAGGTTCTGAAGGCCCTTTTTATAATAAACAGGAATGCCAAAAACCCTAGACATCCAAAAACCTAACCCTAGGAGATGAAGCACCAAAATTCATGTGGGCCCCGTTTGGGTAAGTTAGTACATCAACTTCCCGAGGTCGTAACTTTTTCATACGATCTCCATTTTAGGCGTATGATAGCTCGTTGGAAAGGTATTGCCAAGAATATTAATTTTGGGGGATCAATTATTCTATTAGATATCATTGGGAACCTCTATCTAGAAAAACATTCATTTAGGCCCTCAAAATGGCCCCAAAAGTTAAAACCTGCTAAAAATAGTAAATTGCCAAAATTGCCAGAAAATTGTTTTAAGCCAACCGAAAAAGGTTGGTGGACACCAATATCCACCTAGATCAATCCTCCCTCCTTAGGAAGTAATGGTCTCCATTGCATTGAGTTCTCGGGGGAGAGGGAAAAACATTTGTTGGATCTGCATCTTGGTGAGCTACTTGTGTTGTTGGAGACATTACGCTGCTCAGATCATGGAAGTATGTCAAGAACCTATTGAGGCTGAGGTTTTTCAACAAGTCAATATACATGAGAGGATAGTGTGTAGAAGGAATATTTGTTCTTTGTTGCATCCTTTTCAACCTGCTTCTATTGGATAGAATGTGCTTGGGGTGAGGCTATAGTGGTTGTGGTGTTCTTATGTTCTCATTTTGAACAGATTGTGAAGAAGCTAAATTTTGCAGTATGAGATACTACCTTGTAACACTTTTTAGGTGGAGAAATAGTTAGAACTACCTCTAGTATTCTATAGAGATGACCCCCCAAAGTAACAATGACACTATAGGGTTGAGACTCATAAACAACATGGCACTTCCACATATATGGCTAGCCCAAGAGAACATCACAAACATCCAGTGGGGAAACATCACATAATACCTCATCCTTGAAGGGTTCGATGCCATATGACAATCGACATTGCTGGATGACATAGAGATCTCATCCTTGGTGAAGCCACCCGATGTTGTATGGCTACGGGTGTGGTGTTGTCGACAATCTCAATTGTTCGATGACCTCTGCTGAGATCAGGTTCTTCTAGCTTCTGCTATCAATAATAAAATGCAGCAAGGTCCCCTTCACCCACATCTGTGAATGAAAAAGGTGCTCCCCCTCTTTGGGATCTGTTGGTTCTTCGGGTTGAATTGTTGCGGTTGCAACAATAACAATGGGGTCTGAGTCAATGTTCTGTCCTTTACCATTATTTTCATAATTAGATTCTAAATCAGGGTTCATATCCTTTTCTTTGATCTAGGCCACCAATGATTGTTTTGAGTGACATTCATTGGTGTTGTATCAGGGGATTTTGTGGAAATCACACCATTTTCTGGTGTCCTTCTTTATCTTCCCGTGACCCTTCTTTTCCTATGTCTTAGACTATTTTTCAGGAGATTGTTTGTTAGGGTTGTCTTTGTCATACTTTGGTTGTTGCAGATTTACAAATTTGAAATCCCATTTGTTCTAGTGCTTAAATTTCTGCTCGATTTTAACATCATATTGATTAGAAACACCGAGTGATGAGATGTCCAGAAAATCCATTTCAGTCTGGATGTATCTGTGTAGATCCCCACGGTATTTCAGAACCAAATTTCGCTCGGAGTCTTTGATACCCAACTTGGTGCGCAAGGTATGGAAGGTATTGGTGAACTCCAGAACTACTTGGCCCCTCTCTTCTCACGATGTGGTCCATCTCATGTACTGGTCCTCATAGTTTCCAATAGGGAAATCCTATTCCTTTACCGCATCCACAAAAATATCCCAAGTGGGATCGACCCCATATATTTTAGACTCCTCTATGGAACTCTACTCCCAATAAGTTTCCCACGAATTTTTGACATGGGGGATATCTTTAAGGAGTGTGAAGGTGATCTTTTCTTTGTCAAAAAAATTGTGAATAGAGAAATAACCTTCTTGCAAATTTAACCATTTGTCTAGGGCTTCTGCATCTATCTATCCTTCAAATACAGGAATATCAAAATTAAATTGTACCTTGAAAGGAAAGGTGCCTCCAAAGTAGTCACTTGATGAAGATGCACCCATTGCTATCAAAAGGCATTGAAGGATGTGGGAAGAATTTTCCATCATTTTGTCCCTCTGTCGTGTGAGAGCTTTCTCAAGAAACAGACTGATAGGATCGTCTTCTCCGTCATTTTTCTTTTCTTCTACCATTGATGGTTTCTTGGGTGTGAGAGAGTGATTTTCCTCAAGAGATACAAGCTCGAGACCCAAATTTCTATACTTGGACCTCTTCGGGGACATGCACCGAAAAAAATGATCAAGAACAACCTGCTCTAATACCACTAATCTAGATTATTTTCGGCACGAAATGAGAGTGGAGATATAATAAAAAATGCACAGGGATATCGTAGATATTCAATAATATAACATAAATATATCATATATGCAACCATAAACATAGAGATACAGTAAAACACAATTTCTATTAATGATATAAATGTACAGAGACTGTAAAAATACAGAGTGAAAGACTCGCTAGAATCGTGGCAACTTATCTATGAGAAGAGATATGATGGCTACTCGCATTCACAACAAGATAAGTACAATGAGGCTTTGAAGGCATTTTTTACAATAAATAGAAATTCCAAAAAACCTAGACATCCAAAAACCTAACCCTAGAAGATGAAGCACCAAAAGTCATGTGGGCCCCATTTGGGTAAGTTAGTACATCAACTTCTCGGGTCGTAACTTTTGCATTTGATCTCTGTTTTAGGCGTATGATAGATCATTGGAAAGGTATTATTGACGCTATTAATTTTGGGGGCTCAATAATTCTTTAGGCTATCATTGAGAACCTAGATCTCGAAAAACCTTCATTTAGGCCCTTAAAATGACCCAAAAAGTTAAAACCTGCTAAAAATAGTAAATTGCCAAAATTGCTAGAAAATTGTTTTGAGCCAGTCAGAAAAGGTGGGTGGCCATAGATATCCACCTAGATCAATGAGTGTCCACTGATATCCATATGTATTAGAATATATGTTGGTTAAGAGCACAGATCATAACTGTATGCTTTCATCTTAATTTATCTTAAAGCACAGTTCTGTGGACATAGCCCTAGAGAGAGGGTGAACCACATATATTTGTCTTGTGTGTATGATTGTTGTTGTGTTATTTTTCCTTGAAATATTTTTATTGCATTATTGTGGTAGATATGATAGATGTATGGAGTATATCTGAGATGATAAGTGATATAGGAATGTTGTATTGTTTTGGTATTGGAGCCACTTGATATTTCCCTTTGTTGTAGATACTTCTATCCCGCAACCTCCCATAGCTTCTTTGGGTGGGACTACATCTTCTTCGTAGGTTTAGATGAAATGACCAGTATTTAGGGCTTGTTGGTACGCTCTTGAATCTAAACCCTGGGCTGCCCCTGTGCCAATAAGGGATTAATTTCCTTTTCCTTTTATATACCAGGTCTTTGACAGTTTGACTGGGAAGAGGTATTTTTATTTCTTGTATGGGCTTAGTGGTTACAATCAGATCCAAATTTCACCATAATATCAGGACAAAACCACATTTACTTTCCCATGGGGTACTTACGCTTATAGGTTTCTTCCTTTTGGTTTTTGTAATGCCCTTGCCACCTTTCAAAGGGTTGTCCTGGCCATTTTCTCTGATTTGACCCATGACTGTGTAGAAGTCTACATGGATGACTTCACAGTATATGGGGATGATTTCTAGCAAGAACTGGACAATTTGTAGAAAGTATTGTTAAAGTGTAAAGAGACCAACCTTTCCCTCGGTCATGAAAAATATAGAATGATGCTCACTGAAGGAAATATTTTAGGTCATCACATCTCCAGTACCGGAATAAGGGTAGACCCTACCAAGAATGACATAATTTCTCAAATCAAAATCCCTGTCTCACAGAAAGAAGTTAGAATATTTTTAGCACATTCTGGTTACTATAGGGGGTTCATTTAGAATTTCACAAACCTAGCTACCCAACTGTTCAAACTATTAGCAAAAGAGGTTGCATTTTTTTGGGATGAACTATTGGAAAATTGGTTATTGTCATTGATTTCAACCATAGTCATTGTTTTTGGACCTCAATATTGATGAAGGTATTTTTACATGAAGGACAATGCACATGCAGATACAACACCCATGGATGAATAGTATACATCATGTTGTTTCCAGTGGTATGTGGTACATCACGTGGATCCTCATGATTGAGGAGAAATGAATTTTTGAAGATGGAAAATTGAATTGAAGAAGGAAGTACATGTAGGCCCTAAATATAATTAAAGAAAAGAATTATAAAATAAGAAAGTGTTAGGTCGACCCTAATGTTAAAAGGAAGTGACATAAATGGTATAAATAAATATCATTATACATTCATTTGATACACAAGTCGAATTTAAGAGGAAATAAGAGGTAAAGAAGGTCGTATTTCAAGGGAGGATGAAGTCTTTTGGTGATGTGTTATAAGTATCAACATGAACAATGTCAGATTTCTTTTGAAATTAAAAAAAAAAACTTTCAAGTGCCCCTGTTTTAAGAGGACCAAACTGTTGGATTACTGAGAGGAGTGGTGAATCATTAATACAACAATTTAATACTTTTTAACCATATAATCCAAGTGTTATATCAATGTAGCATTATGATCCAATAATTGTTGAGAAAATAAGAAATGAACAAATGAACAAGCATGCACATACATAGTACACCAATGTTTTATATGGAAACCCAAAGCAGGAGAAAACCACAAAATGTTTTTTCTTATATGTATTGAAGAACCATATTCATTGGAATCACCAACTTCCTTTGTTTTCCATATGCATCTGGAAGGAGGCTCCAACCCCTTTGTTTCTCAGGCTACAACCTGAAGGAATATCCAACTCCCCTATTCTATGGATACAACTAGAAGGAGGCTACAACCCCCTATCTTCTCTATCTACAACAGGAAAGTGGCTACAACCACCTATCCTTACCCCATCCAACCACCCTGAAGTAGAAGTAGAATGATAAAACCACTATCACACTATCACTATGAGATATACCTCTGTAAACCTGTACCAATAAACCTGAACCATGCATCAACATGTACCTCAACCTGTAATCAATATGTACCATAAACAAGTGCATCAACCATGCACCAACTTGTACCAAACAATCTGTAATCAACCTATACCATAAAAAAGTGCATCCAAGCATGAACCAAGTATGTAGCAATCATGTGTCAACCACTCATCATCAATGACTCATCAATATGTACCAACATCATCAACTATACACCTCATGTATGTGCCAACTCATCAACTACTTGTCTCAACCATGTACCCAACATGTACCTCAACCAAAAGACCTCATCAATATCATCATCCAAATATGATTGGTAACTATGTAATAGACCTGGTGTATATTATCACATAATTGTGAACCTTCCTTAACTTTAACAACAAGAGACTAACATTTTCATCAAACTTTTCATTAGTCCCACATGACTAGTTTTGGATTAGTCAACAACCCTAACTTGAAATAATCTTAACTTTGTACATGTAATGAATAAATATATAAAACTTAGACAAAATGTTATTCAATGTGTTTAATGCAACTCATCCAGGTTTCACTACTTGGAACCTCTCATAAAAGGAGTTCTAGGAAAAATGACATACATTGTTGAATTATGGCTTATTCTAGAGAGAGACCTTGTAGAGCATACCCCACACAAAAATTGTTTTGAATCGATATGAAAATGTTACAACGAATACTACATATTGTACTATAACCAACACATTTTTTATTATTAAATTTGGATTTGTTATGAATAAGTTATGACATTTTTACCTGAAACACCTGTTTTAGACTAGTTTCAAGACTAGCCACAAACCCTATTTTCCACGGAGTATAACTCCAAAAATAAAATGAACCACAAGCTTAATGATTTACCAAAGATACTTGGATAATTTTCCTCAATGTAATAGAAATTTCACTATTTGACGCATTCTAGAAAACAATTTATTATGAAAATGGTGAGATGACCTGTAAATAACATACCTTAGAAAGCATCATCAAAAGAATTTATTCTTCCTTGAATTCCAACCTTCTTTTCTTCACCTTCCCTCAAAAATTCGGTTTAGATATCTTTTTTTTACCTCATACACCTATAGATATTCAATATTCTCAAGTGTGATCTAAAATTAGAGAGCCTTGCCTCTTATTTATACTCTCCAAGTAGCTTCCTTAAAAAGATATTCTAGGTCACTTTGCCCACTTTCCTTATTTGAGGGTTAACCCACTTCTAATTTCTCCATTAAATTTATTATTTAAATAATTTATTTTGTATTCACTTTTAATTATAGTACACTCATCACTTCACTTTATTATTTACCTTCTAAAAT
>JZKD02S1907633.1:558381-582584 GCA_000966675.3 Picea glauca
ACTATACACCTCATGTATGTGCCAACTCATCAACTACTTGTCTCAACCATGTAACCAACATGTACCTCAACCAAAATCCCTCATCAATATCATCATCCAAATATGATTTGTAACTATGTAATATACCTGGTGTATATGATCACATACCTGCAAATCTTCCTTAACCTTAACAACAATAGACTAGCATTTTCATCACATGACTAGTTTTGGATTAGTCGACAACCCTAACTTGAAATAATCATAAATTTGTACCTATAACGCATAAATATCTGAACCTGATACATAATTTTATTCAATGTGTTTTATGCAACTCTTCTAGATTTCACTACTTGGAACCTCTCAGAAAAGGAGTTATAGCAAAAATGACATACCTTGTTGAATTTTGGCTTATTCTAGAGAGCGACCTTGTAGAGCCTGCCCCGCATGGAATATTTGTTGAATCGATATGAAAAGGTTAAAAATAAAACTACACACTATACTCTAACCAACACATTTATTCGTAGTAAATTTGGATCTTTTATGAAGAAGTTATGACGTTTTTACCCAAAACACCTGTTTTAGACTAGTTTTAGGACTAGCCACAAACCCTATTTTCGACGGAGTATAAATCCAAAAATAAAATGAAACACAACCTAAATTTTTTTCCATAGATACTTGGATATGTTTCCTCAATGGAATATAAATTTCACTATTTGATGCATTCTAGAAAACAATTTATTGTGAAAATGGTGAGATGACCTATAAATAACATACCTTAGAAAGCATCATAAAAAGAATTCATCCTTCCTTGAATTCCAACCTTCTTTTCTTCACCTTCCCTCAGAAATTAGGCTCATATATCCTTTGGTTACCTCATACACCTATAAATATTAAATATTCTCAAGTGTGATCTAAAATTAGAGAGCCTTGCCTCTTATTTATACTCTCCAAGTAGCTTCCTTAAAAACATCTTCTAGGTCACTTTGCCCACTTGCCTTATTTAAGCGTTAACCCACTTCTAATTTCTCGATTAAATTTATTATTTAAATAATTTATTTTGTATTCACTTTGAATTATAGTACACTCATCACTTCACTTTATTATTTATCTTGTAAAATCTCTTAAACCACTTTGACTACTTTGACCTTTTGGAGCTTCTAGATGACATATGAAGGTCCTCCAACTTTGTAAGGCCATAACTCTCAAACTCTGAGGAGTTATGTGACGTTCCACATACCACCATAAATGGAATGACATGTACTATCCATATAGAATAGTATTACCTACAAATATACCAAAACTCATATCGTTATCTATCAAACAAACTTGGATCCATTACTCAAACCTGGGTGCTCCAACTTCTCATGGCCATAACTCTCTAACCATGAGGAGTTATGTTACATTCTACATACCAACAGAAATGGAATGATAAGAAATATCCATATAGGATATATTCACTAATAAATTCACTAACATTCATCTCATTATTACACTAATAAGAATGGGTTCTCTAACCATACTTATAGGATAACTCAATCCACAAAGCGTCTTCCCATGAGGTCTTTCAAAATAAGGGGACCACTTTGGAGTTCATCTATTTATAAGTATTAGCAACTGTGACAAGAAAATAATGGGTCATATTTACATCAAACAAACTTGGGTCCATTACCCAAACATTTGTTCCATTGGGCTTTCTTCAAGGGTTGACATCAATGACAACCAACCTTAATCAACAATCTCCCCCGTTGGCATTGATGGAAACACTTTGATGCAATACTTAAATCATTTTATGCAATATTGAATTCATATCAATGATGCTCCCCCTGGAACCATGCCTCTTTCCTCTTCATCTATGTGACCATTTTCCCCCCTGGAATCATGGCTCTGTCCTCTACATCTGATAAATCTCTCCCCCTTTGTCATCAATGGAAAAGGTATCTTTCCATCTGGGGTTTCTCCCCCTAAATGAACCGTCCTCTTTATGGTGCTTCCTCATGTACATATTAGACATATAAGATAAGAATTAAAAAGCATTAATTTTGGAGTTGAAATAACACCACCTCTCTAGCGAAGATACTCAAAGGCTTCTCGTGGAAGTGGTTTGTAAAGATGTCTGCCACTTGTTCTTTTGTGCCCACATACTCAACTCTGATTTTCTTTTTTGCAACATGTTCTCGTAGAAAGTGATACTTGATTGTAATGTTCTTTGTATTGGAGTGCATCACTAGGTTATTTGAGATACTAATGGTGCTTGTATTATCACAATAGATTGGAATGGGCTCATCATACTCAACATGTATATCTGTCAGAGTTTGTTTCATCCAAAGAACCTGTGTACAACATGGTGTTGTTTCAATATACTTGGCCTCATCCGTAGATAGAGATATTGATGATTGTTTCTTTCTTAGACATGACACTAAACACTCACCCAAATAGAATGTTGTTCCATTGGTGCTTCATTGGTCATCAATACAACAAGCCCAATCTGCATATGTGTAGGAAATAAGAGATATATCCTTTCCTTTTGGATACCATAATCGTGCCACATGTCCAACTGCCTGCATTACATCTAGTTTGGATGTTGTCACATATAGTAGGCTACCAATCATTGACATATATTGTCTCTGATCTATATATTTTGAATCATCATATTTTATTAACTTGCAACTGGTTTGCATGGGACTGATAACTGATTTGCAATCTTCCATTCCATACCTCTTTAGCATTTCTCTGATATACTTGGTTTGAGAAATAAAAATTCCTTGGTTTTTTTTACGTATCTAAAGTCCCAGAAAGAAGGATAGTTCTCCAAGTAATGGAATTTCAAATTCATTCTTCATATCCTTTGCAAATTTCTAGCTTAACCTGTCATCATCACTACCAAAACTAATGTCATCAACATAAACTTCAATTAATAAAATATTACCTTGACTTACCTTGATGTAGAGGTTGTTGTTTGCACTTCCTTTTATGAACCTTGCTTTATGTAGATATTTATGTAGTCTAGAGTACCATGCTCTAGGACCTTGTTTTAGACCATACAAGGCCTTCTTTAATTTTCACACATAGTCTGCCTTCTCTAACAACTGAAATACTTCTAGTTTTTCAATGTGGACTTCTTCTTCAAGTTCCCCATTCAGAAATGATGATTTTACATCCATCTGATACACTTTAATATTTTTGGAGCATTCATAAGGTAAAAGAAATCAGATTTCTTCTATTCTGGAAATTGGAGCAAATGTCTCTTCAAATTTGATTCTGTCAACTTGTTCATATCCTTTACATACCAATCTAGCTTTGTTCCTTTTAACTTCTCCATCTTCGTTCAATTTATTCTTGTATACCCACTTTGTGTCGATCACATTCTTATCCTTTCGTCTTGGAACCAATTCCCAAGTGTCGTTTTTATCTATTTGATCCAATTCTTCATCCATGGCCTTATTCCAAAATTCATCCTTGTTGGCCTCTTCAAAATAGGTTGGCTCAATCATAGATGTGAGTGTTAGGTGTGTTTGTTCTGGTGAAAGGATTCTTCTTCTAGTCTTAACTCCTGCGTATTTGTTTCTAATAATCTGATCTGAAGGATGATTCTTTTGTACTCGTTTGCTAGGTGTTTTTGGAGGCACTTGTTGAACTTGCTCTTTTTCTTTTGTCCTATTCTCTTAATCTTCGTCTTCTACTTCCTTGTCATCTTCTAGCTTCTTCCAAAAGTTGTTCCATTGATTCATTTTCTTCTTCCTTTGATTCTGGTCTTCCTGTTTCATTAATTTTTACGTTGATGCTTTCTACAACTTTATTCAATCTCAGATTGTATTACTTGTATGCTTTCCTTTTACTTGAGAAACCAACAAGTACTCCTTTATCCACACGAGAGTCAAAATTTATCATTTTCCCATCTTCTCTTTTGATGTAGAATTTGCTTCCAAAAACTCTTAAGTGCTTCACATTTGTTGGTCTTCCTTTCCATATCTCATAGGGAGTTTTGTCAGTGTTGTTTCTAAGCATTACATTGTTTTGAATCCAAACTGATGTATGCACTGGCTGTGTCCAAAATATATCTGTCAATTTGGAATCCATTAGCATTGTTCGAGCCACTTCCTGTATTGTCCTGTTCTTTCTTTCAACAACTCCATTCTTTTGAGGTGTCCTAGAAACAAAGAATTTCCTTTTTATTCCATGATTGTTGTAGTAGTCCATAAATTCCTTTGAAGTGAACTCTCCTCAATTATCAAATATCAAGCATTTGATTTTTGAATCCATTTCATTTTCAACCATTTCTTTGTAGATGTTGAAGTTTTCAAAATCTTTTGACTTATTCTTGAGAAAGCAAACTGCGGTCATTCTTGTATAATCATCAACTAATAACATAAAGTATTTCTCACCTTTTAAGACCTTTGTTTTAGTTGGTCCAACTAGATTAGTATGCACAATTTCAAGTGGTCTTGTCATTGAGTATTCCTTTCATTTGAACATAGTCTTTGTTTTCTTTCCTTGTTGACAATGCTTGCATAAAGTGTTGGTTGGTTTCGTGATCTGGTGCATTTCTCTGACTACTTCTCTTTTGTTGAATTTGACAAGGTTATAAAAATGTATGTGACCCATTCTTCTATGCCATAGGCAACTTTCATCTTCCTTTCCTAGACAACACTTTTCATTTCCAATTTCACTTAACACATATATGTTGCTTGAAGTTCTCGCAATTGTAGCAATCAATTTTCTTGAACCTTCTTTTCTTATCTCACACTTTTATGAATCGAAAGTAACTTTATGACCTTGGTCACACATTTGAATCATACTTAAAAGATTATGTTTCATATCTTCTACTAGTAGAACATTTTCTACCTTTGTATTCTTGTTCCCAATTCTGACTATGCTCTTCCAATGATTTTGGTTAAATCATCATTTTCGAAGGAGACTGGTCATCTCTTTCATTTCGTAATGTAATAAAACTATATCTATCACATGCCATGTGTTTTGAACATCCACTGTCAACATACCAACCACGTTTCTTCTACTTAGCTTGTAGAGTGAGTGTGATTCTTCATTGTTATACTGATCATGCTTTCTTATCCATGTCCTTTTCTGATGTTCCTATCTGTGACTATTGTTATTTTGTTGTGGTTCTCTAGGAGGGACTTTCATTCTACAATATTTGGCCATGTGTCCAAAATTGTTACATTTGTAACATTCCACTTCAGTGCTCAAAGATTCAAACATGTTGTAACTTCTTCACTGTGTTTCACTAGGCCTTCTTAGATAACCCCTTTGTGTATGACTTTTAAAGTTGTTTGTGTTCCTGTTGTTAGCTCTGCAATTCATAGCTTTATTTCCAAAAAAAATTCATGCATAACATAAACCAAAAAAGGTAGTTTGATACCTGGGAGTTGAAGATCTTCTGAAAGGAGGTACTCTTATAAATTATTGTTCTTCCTAAGGCCTATATGTCGCTTGTTGATTCTAAAATTTTAATCTTCTCGGTGGAGGAGTGTCCCTGTAATCTTTCTTGTAGATATTCCTATCCCCCTTGATTGTTTCCGCATAACATTTTGGATATGTTTCTTTCTTTGTTGTTTTGGAGCTTGATCATTTTTTTGTTTGATTGTATCCAAGTTCAGACTTGTCATGATGAGATTTTTGACCGCTGATAATTTCATCCAAAACTGTTGAGTTGTTCTGCATATTTTTCTTTTGAAGATCCTTTATTAATGTGACAATCTCTGCTTCCAAATTTGCAATGATATTGTCTTTTTAATCTAGTTGTTCTTTGAGTGCTTCTTCAATTCTTTTATCTTCTTCTATTTGAACCTTCAAATTTGTTATCATTTGTTCTAGTTATTGAGTGTCTTATTTCTTGTTTAGTTCTTCTTGTAGTTTCTTGTTTTTACTTTTTTGTCTTCTGATAACTTCTATGGCACACATTAATTCCTCTCGGTAGTCAACTTCTGCCTCTTCAATTTCTTCTTCAACTTGTTTGTTGGAGTTACTTCACACGCACCTAGGATTTATGTTTTCTAAGGTTTTTCCTTGTTTATTAGTCATTATTCAGTCTCCTATATTTTAGGAAGAATATTCCTCTAGGGAGAATATTCTCTTCATTTTTCACTTCAGTTTGACTAGTTGAGTAGAGTCTAGATGTTGCATTGGTTTTGTCACCATGAAACATTGGTATCATCACCATATAATGCACATTGTTATTGGGATCATCACCAAACTAGCACATTACTCATGATTCCCTAATCTCCTCCTCACTTTACTCTATTTCAGTCAGTTAACTAAATACTAGTTGACTAGTTAAGTCATCTAGGTGGCAGTTCACTACCATAATTTCTTGAGAGACTAGACTAGATGGTAGTTTACTCCCGTAACTGCTAGTGTGTGTCCAGATCACTCTAGACCACCTCTATGGTGCATTATTTACTCATGTATCCTATATCTATTGTAAATTATTCACTCTTTGAGTGTGGAAAATGGTTAATAAGAATTATTTCATACTTTCTCTCCTTCTTCTTCTTTCTCCAATTCTCTCTGCAAATGTGTGTATTATTGTTTATATAGAACTATTATGTGTAGGTTCAACACATTTACATTCTTAATATTATTCTTTGGCTTCTTCATATTCTTCTTCGAAGTCTTATTTATCGGAGTCTTCTACTGCCATGAATAGAGCTCTTTCCGTCTCACTGTCACTGACTTCATCTTCATCTGATGATGAGATGTCTTCTTTGGTGCATAATATTTTCTTGAAAACTTTCTTTGTGGTTTTTTTTCATTTATATATTTTTTTTCCTTTTGAGTAACATTCATCATTTCTCTTTTTCTTATAAGGACATTTGTTAGCAAAATGACCAATACCATCACAATTAAAACAAATTAAAGGAAGCTTACCTCTATACCTACTATCAGTTCCCTTGTTCATTCTTTTGACAAAGTTGGCCACTTATTCATCATCTTCTAAGGCATCACTGATGCTACTATGTTCTTCTTTTTTCCTTCCCTTTTTCTTTGAATTTTTGGATTCGTTGAAGGTTGCTTCTTTTATATTTGGATTTTCATGTTTAGTTCTCATTTCATATGTTGTGAAGATTCCATGTAATTCGTCTATGCTTATTGATTTTAGATCTGATCTTTCTTCTAGTGTTGATATATTAGGGTCAAATATCATAGGAAGAGATCTTAGTACCTTTTGAACAATTACATATTCTTTGATTTCTTCTCCCAATCCTATGATTGCATTTATTGTTTCATCAACTCGTAAAAAGTAAGTTGCAATATTCTCATCTTCCTTCATCTTAATTTGTTAGAAATGATCTCTGTAAGTTTGAAGCTTTGTTGCTTTGACTTTTGAATCTCCTTCATAAAAATTTTGAAGTTTGTCCCAAATATCGTTAGAGGATTTACAATGTGAAACTTTGGTGAATATTGTTTCACTAAGACCATTATTCAGAAGTGGACTTTTGGCTTTGGAATTATTCTAACCAATTTTCAATGCTTTGTCATTTGTTCGCGGAATTGTTGGTGTTGTGTATCCATCTACAATTGATTGCCAAATTTCAAATCCCTGTGCCTGTATATATTTTTTCATCCTTATGCTCCAAAATGCATACTTTTGTCCATTGAACTATGGTATTCTATTTTTATAGAAGTTGTTGCTCTCCATGATCTACCTTTCAGTGATTAAACTGATTTCTGAAGGAACCTTCTCTGATACCAATTGTTGGATTACTGAGAGGGGGGGTGAATCAGTAATAGAAAAATTTAATCCTTTTTAACCATATAATACAAGTGTTATATCAATGTAGCATTATCATCCAATAACTGTAGAGAAAATAAGCAATGAACAAATGAAAAATCATACACATACACAATACACCGGTGTTTTACGTGGAAACCCAAAGAAAGAGAAAAACACCAAATGGTTTTTCTTATATGTCTTGAAGAATTACATTCATTGGAAGCACCAACTTCCTTTGTTTTCTAGCTGCAACTGGAAGGAGGCTCCAACCCCCTTGTTTCTCAGTCTACAACTTGAAGGAAGCTCCAACTCCCCTATTCTCTAGCTACAACCAGAAGGAGGCTACAACCCCCTATGTTCATCGGCTACAACCACCTGTCCTTGCCTTGTCCAACCACCTTGAAGTAGAAGTAGAATTATGGAACCCCTGTCACACTATCATTGTGAGATATACCACTATAAAAATGTACCAATAAACCTGTACCATAAACAAGTGCATCAACCATGCACCAACCTGTACCAAAGAAGTTGTAATCAATCTATACCATAAACAAGTTCATCCAACCATGTACCAAGTATGTACCAATCATGTTTCAACTAATCATCAACTATGACTCATCAATATGTACCAACATCATCAACTATACACCTCATGTATGTGCCAACCCATCAACTACTTGTCTCAACCATGTACCCAACATGTACCTCAACCAAACTCCATCATCAATATAATCATCCAAATATTATTTGTAACTCTATAATAGACCTATTTTATATGATCACATACCTGCAAACCTTCCTTAACGTTAACAACAAGAGACTAGCATTTTCATCAAACTTTTCTTTAGTCTCACATGACTAGTTTTGGATTAGTCAACAACCCTAAATTGAAATAATAATAACTTTGTACTTATAATGAATAAAGATATAAAAATGATACATAATTTTATTCAGTTTGGTTTAGGAAACTCCTCCAGGTGTCACTACTTGGAACCTCTCATAAAATTATTTATAGAAAAAATGGCATACATTGCTGAATTTTGGCTTATTCTAGAGAGCGACCTTGTAGAGAATTCCCCACAAAGAATATTTCTTGAATCAATATGAAACTATTACCTATCATAATAAATACTTCACTCTAACCAAAACATTTTATCTTACTTAATTTAGATCTTTTATGAAGACGTTATGACGTTTTTACCCGAAACACCTATTTTAGACTAGTTTCAGGACTAGCCACAAACCTTATTTTCCATGGAGTCTAACTCCAAAAATAAAATGACCCACAAGATGAATTGTTTACCATAGATAATTGGATATATTTCCGCAATGGTGTAACAATTGCATGGTATGAATCACTCTAGAAAAAAATTTATTGTTAAAATGGTGAGATGACCTGTAAATAACATACCTTAGAAAGCATCATCAAAAGAATTTATCCTTCCTTCAATTATGGCCTTGTTTTCTTCACCTTCCCTCAGAAATTTGGCTTAGATATACTTTGGTTACCTCAAAAACCTATATATATTCAATATTCTCAAGTTTTATCTAAAATGACAGAGGCTTGCCTCTTATTTATACTCTCCAAGTAGCTTCCTTAAAAATATATTCTAGGTCACTTTGTCCACTTTCCTTATTTTAGGGTTAACCCACTTCTAATTTCTCCATTAAATTTATTATTGAAATAATTTATTTTTTATTCACTTTGAATTATTATACATTCGTCACTTCACTTTATTATTTACCTTCTAAAATATCTTAAACCACTTTGACTACTTTGACCTTTTAGGGCTTCTAGATGACATATGAGGGTCGTCCAACTTCGTAAGGCCATAACTCTCAAATATGTGACGTTCCACATACCACCATAAATGGAATGACATGTAATATCCATATAGAATAAAATTACTTGAAAATATATCAAAACTCATACCATTATCCATCAAACAAACTTGCATCCATTACCCAAACCTAGGTTCTCCAACTTCTCATGGCCATAACTCTGTAACCGTGAGGAGTTATGTGACGTTCCACATACCACCGGAAATGGAATGACAAGTAATATCCATTTAGGATAGTTTCAATGACAAATTCACTGACCTTCATCTCATTATTCCACTAATAAGCATGGGTTCTCTAACCATACTTATAAGATAAATCAATTTACAAAACGTCTTCCTGTTAGGGTTTCACCATAAGGGGACCACTTTGGAGTCCATCCATTTGTAATTATTATAAACCATGACAAGACAATAATGAGTCATCTTTACATAAAAAAAACATGGGTCCATTACCCAAACCTTTTTGCCATTGGGCTTTCCTCAAGGGTTGACATCAATGACAACCAACCTTAATCAACACAAACTTGTCTCTTCCTTTTCATATTTTCACGGATGCCTTAGCTACAACTTTGGGGGATGTTTTAGTACAAAGGGAAGGCCAGATTCCATATGCTATATACTTTTTCAACAAAAATATTTCACCTACTAAATTAAATTACTCTTTCACTGAAAATGAATTGTTGTCAGTAGTACATGTCATTAATAAGTTCAGACACTACATAACAGGGTATTAAGTTTTTGTACATATAGACCACTCAACGATCAGTTTTTTGATGAAAAAACCTATTACAAATGCTAGAGTGACTAGATGGTTGTTACTACTACAAGAATTCAATATCACCATCATTGATAGACCTGAAAGAGATAGTTTAGTTGTTTATTTGTTTTCTAGACTCATTCATACAAGTGATAATGCACCAGTACATGAAAATTTTCTAGATGAGAATCTATTTGCTATTTCTACTTACATTCCTTGGTATGCAAATGTAGCCAACTATCTTGTAATAGTTAAGCTACCTCAGAATTTTTCCTCTCGAGAAAAACAAAGAATTATCCAGCTGAGTGCCATTTACATGTGGCATGATGATTGTTTATACTGTATTGGGCCTATTTGGTGATGAAAATGTGTGTCTGGGAGGATGGGATGTATGACATCTTGAAATCCTATCAGGATGGTCCATGTGGAGGCCATTTTGTTGATAAAAGAACAAAATACAATATATTGCAATCTAGCTACTATTGGTCAACTATTTTCAAGGATGCAAAGAAGTATCTAGCCATTTGTAATGATTGTCAAAGGATGGTAAAACCTACTGCAAATAATGAGATGCCTCTCCAAGATTAGGTAGTAATTGAACCTTTTTAGAAATGGGCTTTGGATTTTGCAGGACCCATTAACCCTATGTCTTGAAGGAAGAAGTACATCCTTGTCTGCACAGATTATGTGACCAAATGGGTGGAAGATAAAGCTTTATATTATGCTAGCAAACAATATGTTATAGATTTTATTTTTGAAGAAATATTTACTCCCTTTGGTGTGCCTAGAGAAATAGTAACTGACCAAGGATCCCAATTCACCTCCAATTTGTTCAAATCTATAACTGAATAATATAAGATTAAACATAGAAAATATTCACCTTATCACCCTCAAGCAAATGGGCAGGTGGAATAAACTAACAAGGTGATAGAAGCTATTCTTACCAAGATTGTTCAACTACATCATAAATACTAGGTTGATAGATTTCCTATGGCCTTATGGTCCTATAGAACAACTTGGAGAAACACAATGGGCCATACACCTTATGAGTTGGTATATGGGAAGCAGGTGCTACTTCCCATAGAATTTAAAGTAAAAACCTTTAGGACTGCCATGAAATTAGGGATGGATTTGGATGAAGCTAAAAAGTAAAGGATATTGCAGTTGAATGAGATTGATGATATTAGACAAGATGCGCTTCAAAGGACTACCCTTATACAAGAAAAAAGGGCTAAATGGCATGATAAATACATTAAGAAAAAGTATTTACAGTCAGGTGATTGGGCCCTACTGTATGATAGTAGGTTCAATAATTTTAAAGGTAAATTATCTACTAGATGGTTGGGACCCTATGAAGTTGATACAATTTAAAGAAATGGTTCAGTTAAGATAAATACTATTGATATTGATCAAACCTCTTTTGTCATGAATGGACATCGATTAAAGTTTTATCATAAACCTTTATTCAAAGAGAATTTTATCATACATGTTCTTCAAAATTCTAAAATGAAATTGGTAAGAAAGGAGACTTCTCCTCTTGTTGATCCACCATAGTAAGTTTGTTGTGTGAATTAATTTCACTCTGTACATATCTGTAAATAGGTGTGTCATTAGATAGAAATTTTGGTGTTACTAACAAAATCAAAAAGTTGATTTTTTTCTCATGTCGATAAACGAATAAGAGGACATCTTCCAAATGTAGGTTTATCCCTTTATCCATCCCTCGTAGATCATTTATGGAAAATGAGCTAAATGGATTTTTCTTTAATTTTTTCAGAATCCTGAAAATTTAAAACACCGGCGAGAAGGAATTGGCCCAGGCTTGAGAAAAATCCATGGGACAATAGATGGAGTTTTCTTTAAGTTTTTCAGACTCCTAAAAATTGAGAACATCGGCAAGAAGGAATAGGCCCGGGCTTGAGAAAACTCCATGGGACAATATATTTAGTTTTCTTTAAGTTTTTCAGACTCCTTAAAACCGAAAACACCAGCGAGCATTAACTAATATGAGCTTGAGAAAAATCTGCAAAATAGTAGTAGTTAGGTTTATTTTTATAATAAAATGGAAGTGGTAACAGAAGTAGTGATCAAATTGGTTCCAAAAAGAGGATTATTTTGAATCTCAACATGAGTTTGTCCAGCTACACAGTACCTTCTTGTTACAGAGCTTGGAGCCCAATCATTGAATTATTTTGCCTCATTTTCTGACACTTCTCTGCAATTTTAGAGTTTCTGTACCAGGTGTTGTTTGTTGTTTTACCTATATGGTCCTTTAGTAGAATAAAATAACATGTTATCTTCCATAGAAGCAGAAAATGCCAACAATTTCCACAAAATGCAGCCTACAAAGTTCTAGTATACAAAATACGCCACCATGTACCTTATCCAATTTTCATTGAGTATCAGAATAAAATTTTGTTGTGATTAGGTACTAGATAGCATCTTTGTGTTGTTTTGTTACTGAAAATATTCTCTCTATGTTCATATAGTATTGGTAAAGTCTTTTTGTTGTTCTGGTACTACAACAATATTCACCTCTATGTTCATCCAGTACTAAGGGAGAAGAACTGTGTTGGTCTTGTACTACAACAATTTTCTGCAGTGGTTCAATACTAAGCTGTGATCTGGTACTGGTGATGAAGTTTTGGTAATTCTTATGCCATACTCAAAGGTTTTTTTTTGCTTGATACAAATGTTTCAGGTAATAAGAGGTGTAACCTCACTATTTTATATTGTTTTATTAAAGAATCATGTTAGTTGTGTACCAGACGTGTGGTTACTCTTATGCATCCTCCTTTCCTTAATTATTACAAATTTCCTACCCTGACCTTTTGAAATCTCGAGGGTATTTCTTTCTAAATAAATCATTCATATGCACTCAAATATTTTGATGGGCTGGTCATAATATGTTGAGAGTATGAAGTAATTATACCTTTAACAGGACCAATTCCATTCTCAAACACTTTGGTCAAAGACCTTTGTTGATATGGTGAATAAACATCATAGTGCCATGATCCAACATAATGTCATGTAAATGATTTATGCAAACCATGTCTTAATGTATGTTAAATACATGATTCTTTTCCGGTCATGCTGATGTTGAACGGTTGCATAACTATGAATTTTGGTCACACCGACCATATCTCCTGTAATCATTACCCAACATTACCATGAACACAATCTGACGCAAACCTCCATATGACATTTTAAGTTATTCATGGATACGATTTCCCTTACCTCGCCATCATTACCACTGATTTGACCATTGTAATCTGAATTCCAACTTATAAACGCTCCTCTGGATGGATTTTCCATCTAGATGAGCATTATTCACCCATTCGTTTGTCATACAATCTCCATTCACATTGTGCTTTGACCCTTCATACCATTTTCACACTGTGATTTATCCCTTCATACCATTTTCACACTGTGCTTTGTCCCTTCATACCATTTTCACACTCTGTCCCCTTCTAGTACTCCACTGTATGAAACTTTGTTCTGGTACTAAACCCTTCTCCTACATTATGTTTCCTCATACGCTGTGAGAATTAATTTTAAGTCATCATGGGGGTTTATAGAAATTAACTAGTGTTCCAATTATACAGGGAGATGCAGGAATACCAAGCTTGCAGGGAGAAATTTAAGCATGTTGGTTGGGTCACTTTCTTAGAAAAATTCGAAGGCCATCATGAGAGGGTATCTCTTGCCTTTTCTCAAACCTATGACATCGATATTGTTCTATTAGCACAAGATTGGTTAAGGTTCCATGTGTCAAGAGACACCTACAGTCAAGAAGAGCATAACCCCTAAGAAGAATCCTACCATTTATGAGAAGGAAAAGTCTGCTGTGCCAAAGGAAGATCCTATTTCTACAAGAAAGAGTGTGAGGTTGAATTTCAAGGCTGCTAAGCATTTAACTAGCTGGGTTTTGAGTTTTTGCTAAGTGCTAGTTTCCCCTGTGGTAAAAGGAAATGGTAAAAGGAAATACTCATTGTATAGTCAAGGCACTTAATTGAAATGGTTTTGTCACCATGAAAGACTACAAATTTCTCTTCACACATTCAAGATTGAAGGCACTGCACTTTTGGTTATGCTACCCACACTTGCACACAAACACAACGCAAGTGGTACTACCTAATGGTGTTGTATAATATTTCACAAAGGAAAAAAGATGCATACAGGTGCAACATAGTCGGGCGCTACCTATAGGCATTGCATAATATTCTGGCAGAGGCTAAATTGTGTAGAGTTATTCTTCCATTTTTGAGTCACTAATTTAAAACTTGGGTTATGAGCAGTTGAGGATGTATTTTTGAAAACTAGAGGAAAGTTTTGTTCATAACATTCCAAATAAAATAAAAACTCTCAGTTTTTCAAACTGTGTTTTGTTTTGAGAGATATTGGATATAGAAGTATGCGTTGCGTACTCTGCACAGTGGCACTGCGTACTAATTTCATGTAGCGGTCACGATTTTGATATTCTCCTTGTTGGGATGTTGCCACATGTCAAGGAGAGTTTGAATGAATTCTCAAGGATCAATTAGATGTCAAGGGACACCTATACCTAATATTTATCTCCAACAAAGGTGTCATGCAATGAGGTGGAGACATTTCATTAATGACTTCCAACAAATTCCTGAAAATCAATAGTTTACTGGATTTTTGTCTCTTCGATTGTTTCCAGCTATCTCCTAGGGTTAGAATCCAATCTAGGAGATGGGATTCAACCTCCTGAGGTTATTTGGATTCTATTTTATATTTAAAGAGGGATATATCTCTTGGATAAAGGTGATTCATGAGCCAAGAGAGGCTAGAAAGAGATGTAGTAGGCAATTTTCCTGTGTGTGTTCATTTGTAAGCCTGTGGGCATTTTTTGATTGCAAGCATTACTGCTATTGGAGACTCATGAGAGATGTGATATCATATTGTAACTCTTCTATATATATTTCTTATTATTTTAATATATTTTATATTTGAGGATCAAAGGATGTCAATGATTTATGGATCCCTAAGTAATAGAGGATCTGTTGTATTTTTCCCATCGGTCATTGTTTATATTCAAGTATTTGTTGATTCATTAAATTGAGAGGATATTTATTTATTGAACATTCTATCTTATGCTTTCCTTCTTCATTTCTTCCACCTATCAACATATAATCTTGTTTTTTGTTAAGCATCTTTTGTGCCTTCGATGAGTGGGATGTTTGTGACTCCATTTCCCATTGGTGTAGCATATTGATCTGTCTCTCTCTTTATTTCTCCATCTTGTTGATCCACCTATTCAAAACCTAATTATCTTTTACATTCTGATGGGTGTTGAGCTTACACTTTAGCAGTCAAAGTGTGACTTTCATTCCTAACATTTTTGGCACCATTGTCAGGGAAGGATTTGAGCATATTGAAAAGATCCCTGGGAAGAACGACATTGTATAGCTCCAACTTTAGATGGTGAATGAAGTTGGACACCTTCAAGACTGCACATTCACCATGGTGACTCCATTGTTTAGAATCTATTGGTGACTCCACTAGGGATGAGGAAAATCAAATGGATATGAAGGCCATCATGGTCAGGAGGTTTGCCCCACTTGATTTCTTAGCTATAGAGGATTATCCACATAATGTGCCTCTTATTGATGAACAGAAAGATCTGCTGCCCAGATTTTATGAAGGTAAGGATGACAACCCTGTTGAGCATGTTCATGAATTTCATTCTTTGATGTAGCATCTTGACATCCATCATGAATATATATTGATGAAAATGTTCATGTATTCATTGGATGGGGATGCACGTAAATGGTATTTCTCATTACCCTCTTCCAACATTTCATCCTTGAAGGATTTCCATAGAGTATTCAATGAAGATTGCAAAAGTTTTTATCCTTCTGACAGTATTTGTCATAACTATTGTGAGGGATATGTAGAATGTGCTCAAGATTTGTTAGATTGCTCTGTTGATTATAAAGATGAAAAATATTTTATTCACTATCCAAATGAAGATAAGAATGAACCTCTTTATCTTTCTTATTCCCGAGAAGAAAGTCTTCTAGATATCAGTCATGATTGTACTAATGATTTCATGGGTTCAGTTTCATTATATCATGTACCTTATGCATATGATGTCTCTGATTCGAAAGAAGAACCAATTGTAGAAGAGGATCTTTCTCTTTTCCTGCATGAGGTTTCCCATGATATCTTTTCACATAAGATTGAAGAGAGAGATCGAGGGATTGTTTGATTTTTGGTGCAAGACCAAGGAGCCTTGGGCTCACCTATCTTTGACGAATACTCTAATGAAGAAGAGCAGATCCATTTTTATGATTTGAGGAGAAACCAACTAGTTTATGACAGCTATGAATCAGATGTTGATGAAGAAAAACTGTGTATAGAAATCAGCCATCCAGAAACTCCCACAGAAGAAATTCAATAGTCACCTTCTCAAATCAATGAGCTCAAATGTATTGTGTTGGAACCTGGATCTGCATAAGACACCAAACAATCTATCATCAATAGTGAATCTAGCATACAGTCTTATTCATATTTGCAAGCATCTGAAGGTGGCATCCATGATCAGCAAGAGGATATGCAGAGACTTTCAGATATTCAATTGAAACAACAACAAGAGGTATTTGTTTTTAGTATTATACATCCATTTGCTAATTATTTCGAGTCTCTGAGCAGCTTGGATGTCAGATCACTTTTTTCAATTGAAGGATGGTTGTCCTACTCTTTTGAAATGCATTTATGTATTCTTTGGTTCCCTACATTGATCATTTCCAGATCAAGATGCTTACCAATCAGTCAGATACTTGTATGGATTCATTGGAAGCATGCTTTTACCTAATTTAAAGAAACATGCTTGATTAGAGTAGGAGTAGGAAGAAATAATATCATTTTGAGCATTCCCTTTTTGAAAATTTGCAGTAGTCAGATTTTAGCAAGTTGTTTTCAGCAGAAACCAGTTTTCAGTTTATAGTCATTTTGAATTTGAATAAAGGAGCATAGGTTCTTCTGAGTACAGAGGTTTTCTTGGACAGATATGGAGGATGGACAAGGCACGGGTCTACAAGTTCTTGGCAGCTCGTAGGGAGCATGTCATCCCCCATGGAGCTTATGTTAGGACAAGATTGGTTAAGGTGCCAAGTGTCAAGAGACACCCATAGTCAAGAAGAGAATAACCCCTAAGAAGAAGCCTTCCATTTATGAGAAGGAAAATTTTGTTGTGCCAAAGGAAGACCCTCTTTCTACAAGAAAAAGTGTGAGGTTGAATTTCAGGGCTGCTAAGCATTTAACTAGATGGGTTTTGAGTTTTTTCTAAGTGCTAGTTTCCCCTGTGGTAAAAGGAACTACCCATTGTACAGTCAAGGCACTTAATTGAAATGGTTTTTTCATCATGAAAGACTACAAATTTCTCTTCACGCATTCAATATTGAAGGCACTACATTTTTGGTTATGCTACCCACACTTGCACACAAACGCAACGCAAGTGGTGCTACCTAATGATGTTGCATAATATTTCATAGAGGACAGAAGCTGCATATAGGTGCAACACAGTCAGATGCTACCTACAGGCATTGTGTAATATTTTGGAAGAGGCTAAATTGTGTAGAGTTATTCTACCAGTTTTGAGTCACTAATTTAAAACTTAGGTTATGTACAGTTGAAGATGTATTTTTGAAAACTAGAGGAGGTTTTTGTTCATAACATTCCAAATAAAAAAAACCTCTCTTAGTGTTTCAAAATGTTTTTTTATTTGATACATATTGGATATAGAAGTAGCCGTTGTGTACTCTGCGCAGTGGTGTTGCACACTAATTTCCTGTAGCAGTCACAGTTTTGATACTCGCCTTGTTGGGAGGTTGCCACATGTCAAGGAGAGTTTGAATGAATTCTCAAGGATAAGTTGGATTTCAAGGGACACCTTCACCTAATACTTAGGTCCAGAAAATGCCTCATGCAATGAGGTGGAGACATTTCATTAATGACTTCCAACAAATTCCTGAAAATCAACAGTTTGTTGGATTTTTGTCTCTTTGATTGTTGCCACCTATCTCCTAGGATTAGAATCCAATGTAGGAGATTGAATTCAACCTCATTAGGTTATTTGGATGTTATTTTCTATTTAAATAGGGATATATCTCTTGGAGAAAGTGTATTCATGAGCCAAGAGAGGCTAGAAAGAGATGTAGCAAGCAGTTTTCCTGTGTGTGTTCATTTGTAAGCCTATGGGATTTTTTTGATTGTAAGAATTACTGCTGTTGGAGACTCATGAGAGCTATGATTTCATATTGTAACTCTTCTATCTATATTTCTTCTTATTTGAATATATTGCAGATTTGAGGATCAAAGGTTGTCAATGATTTATGGATCCCTAAGCAGTAGAGGATCTATTGTATTTTTCCCATTAGTCATTGCTTATATTCAATTATTTGTTGATTCATTAAATTGAGAGGATATTTATTTACTAAACATTCTATCTTATGCATTCCTTCTTCATTTCTTCCACCTATCAACATATAATCTTGTTTTTTGTTAAGCATCTTTTGTGCCTTCGATGAGTGGGATGTTTGTGACTCCATTGCCCATTGGTGTAGCATACTGATCTACAGCTTGCAACCCTCTCTCTTTATTTATCTATCTTGTGGATCCACCTATTCAAAACCAAATTATCTTTTACATTTTGATGGGTGTTGAGCTTACACTTTAGTAGTCAAAGTGTGACTTTCAATGCTAACATGTTCAATTGGGGGTATTGAAATTGATGATAAAATAGGCCACCATAGAGGAAGCTACATGTTTTCCTTCCTCTAGAGAGAAATATTTCAAGGGCATTGTCATTGAAAAAATATTGTGTCAGAATTTTCTTAGGCCAGAGCATCAGGATCCTGACTGGACGAAAGGTATTCCCTGGAGATGTATTAAGGAAGAGTATTGGACAATGCTCATCATACTGTAGAGGTTTCTCACTTGTGAAGGGTGGAATGTTGTGACCTTCTTATATCATTTAAAAATTTTGTCTCACTTTGAAGGTGGGACATGAATTGAATTTCCCCATTTCCTCTAGATGAGTGTAAACAAAATGGTTAGGGGAGTTAAATCAACATCTAAGAAACCTAAAACTAGTATCCATCACTATGGATTAATGAAATTATTGGTTTTCCATGCATTGAGAAAACAAGGCAATAGTTGGAAACAACTCCTTCAACAAAAAATTTCTCAAGAGGGAGTTTCTAAATCTATAGAAGAACATGAAACAAAGCCATGTAGTGAGGGGACAAGTAGAAAGACAGGGAAAGGAAAAACAAAGGGAAGAAGATAGGGAATGAGGAAGATATTGTTACACCTAGTTCATCCCAACCTATTGATAGATTGGACAAGGATAAGTTTTTTATAATAGAGGAACCTACTACATATAGGAAAAATAGGAACTCCTCATCTCAGAAACCAGGTCCAACCTTGATCCCTAAAACTAAATTACCACACAGTAAGAGGCAACAAAGAAAGAACTCTGGGAAAGATAAAATCTCATATAGTGCTCCTGAGGAAACTATTGAGTTATCACCAGAGCCAATTAGCAAGTTAGAGAGGGACCATGAAATAAATATTCGAAGCAGGAGAAAGTTTCAAAATAAGGATGTTGCAGAAGAACAAATCTGAGAAGATACTACTACATCAAGAAAGGAAAGGTCCTCCCAATATAAGGAACCAAGTCTAGCCTCGATCCCTAAAATTCAATTGTCACAAAGTGAGAGGCAAAAAAGGAATAAATCTGGTCAAAATGAAGTTTCATATGGTGCCCCTGAGGAAACTATTGAGTTTCCTCAAGAGTTGGTTAGTAAAATGGAGAAGACTACTGAAGTGAAAATTGGAAGTAAGGGGAAGATTAAAATGAGGAATGTGCAGAAAGAGACAACTCCTATATCTACACCTCCACCCCCTAGGGTAAAAATGAGGAGTGTACAGAAAGAGAAGACTTCCATACCCTCATTCCAATCCCCTAGAGTAAAACCAAAGAAGGTGCAAGAGAAGCAAACTCCAAAGTTTACATCGCAGTCCTCTTAGGTAAAAACAAAATATGTGCAGGAAAAACAGGTTGTGAGATCTACATCTGCTCCTACAACAAAGCATAGAAAATTGTTTAGGGAAACTTCTACTCCTGTCAATACATCCAAGGAAGCCTCACATCCAGTGCGTACAACTACAAGAAGCATGGCCAAATAGATAGTAATTACACATGTGCCTTCTTTTCCAAAGGATCCTATTGATATTCTGACTTCTCCAAAGGAAATTTTCTATGGAGCAACAATTAATGAGACCGAGGAACTGGTGACAAAGACTTTAAAGGATTTGAGAAAAGAGGTGGAAGATCGAAAATAGATAGTTGAGAAAGAAACCATATTTGATCCTGTCAGTTCCTTGACCAAGAAATAGTTAGTATTAAAGGTTGGGAATCTTACAAAACAAAATGACAAGTTAAAGGAGGAAGTAGCAGAATATAAACTTTTTGATACACATATTAAAAAGGAAAATGTTTAATTAAAGGAGTACAATCACAGATTACAGGATGCGTAAGAAGAATCCTTTACTAAGATTAAAAAAATTATGTGTTTGATCTAGTAAACCAGGGTGATTAAGAAGGATCTAAAGGGTGAGGCCTCTAGTTTCAATATTCTATAGCCAGACAAATGATATTTATCCAGGGTGCAAGACAGTTTCAGTTTTGCAAAATTTTGAGTACCAATTTTGACATTTTTGCATGAGGACATGCAATGACTTAAGCATGGGGAAAATGTTGGGTCTCCATTTTGACACCCCTATTACCTTATATTATATTCTATATTGGTCAATTTTACCTCTTACATATGCATATGTTGTTTATTTCTTCCAAAAACCTACCATGTGACCTTATTCATATGCATAATGAGGTAACCCATGTTAAAAACATGATTTTTTTTATTTCTTAATTAATTGGAACTAAATCATTGTTGTTTATGCTTCTAATTACTTTGATTACTTTAAGAAGCTTCATGGAAAGGAATTACCTTGTCTGGTACTCATATTCACTATTTATCTGGTACTTTCACTGGTCCAATACTGCAACATTCAACTGTTCTATTCTGGTACTCTGCCTATTGTGGTACCAACTCTAAATTGATTCTGTACCAACTCTGTGTTGATCCAGTACCAAGATATGTTACTATGTTAGTCCGGTACTAAACACACTTCTATAAGATTGATGTTTTGAATGAGTACACTGGTGATAGCTCCAATAAATTGGTTGGATAGAAGCATCCTTGGTTTGTTTGAATACCACGATAGACTTCATCGCTCATGCACTTTGTGTCATGAGGATGAAGTCCATTCCTTGAGATGCACTATGTTCACCAATTTTAATATTTTGTAAACATTTGTTGATTATCTTTAGACTTTAATTTTAATGGCCAACCTTCTCTAAAATGGATGTTGTGTATATGAAAAAGGGGGATAATATACATTGTTATACTAGAAATTGAATGTGAATTACTAATTCACTTGTTTAATTGGAGGAATACAAATACTAGTTTTTGCAATTCATGGATGTGAGTAAAGTATTTATTCTGCAATTTATTTAGAGATACCTTGTTGGTTCAGCAAGGGCCCACCTCCCCAACCAAGGTAAGTCTCCTTGTATATGTTTATCTATGGACATAAGTTAATTGTGCGTGAAAGTGAAAATAGAGTAATTGTGTATTGCAAATGATTATGAGTGCATGAACTTTCCTAAGTACAACATAGATTTCTCTAAATAGATTCTTGTTGATTTTGGATCAGTGTGAATGAATAGATATACATTAAGCATAGTAGGGGATTCTATTTTTGTTTCTGCAGAGTGATATTTAGTCAACAAAATCCAGGTAGATGTTTGTGATTGTTAGATAATAAATTGTTATTTTTCTGAATTTGGAAGTATTAGTAATTGTGTTTTCCTCAGTAGGTACAAGAACAATTAGACTTCATCTCTCACCCTTCATGCATTAGTAATGAAGTGTTTCAATCATATTGATTATTTATTATATTGAAGAAGGAAGTTTTGATTAGAGTTGATTAGGTCATGATTGGTTTCTTTCCAAGAGTAAATAGAGTGAATTGTCAATTGTTATGTGAATTCAATTGCTACACGAAGCAGGGTCTCAATTCATCGTTTTATTTCACGAGCCTATAATGAACAGACTTGCTATCTGAGCAAGAAATTTTTTCAACCGAGTGTTTGATTGAAATTTTTACTATGAGATTTATCTTATAGTTTGAGATTGTATGAAGAATAATGTTCAGATATTCCAAAAATAGATTATTTTTTTATTGATTGTTTCTTGATTGAGGTAGATACAATAGACATAGATAAATTACCTATTTTTGGCACATATAGTGTAACAAGTATTTTGATTACAAATATCAGATTGACATATAAATGAGTGCAATGTACTAAACATATATTTACACCAACAGAAGTTGTGCATCAGAATCTGTCATGCCCCCCCCCGTCCCCACGAAGCTTCCTTCAGACATTCCAAAATTTGATGGTAATACTTGTGAGGACCCAAGTGGTCATATGACTAATTTTAATCTATGGTTCTCATGTAATTTCATAAATGACGATTCTACTTGTTTGAGGCTATTTCAACACACCCTCATGGGAGTCGCCACAAAGTGGTATATTGAGCTACTTGGGGGAACAAATGGAAATTTTAATCAGATGGTATTGGTTTTTCTCAATCACTTCCAATTATCGGTTTGTTACGATGATGAAATAGAAATATTATTGACCCTTTTCCAAGATAAATCCACACATATATCTAATCGTATCCAAGAGTGGCGCAGATGGAAGAGGTTGATTAAATCCTATATTCCTTCAAAGTTTTTGTTGGAATGGTTCCTTAAGTCTTTGTTGCGTTATATTTCGAAGGATGTTTCTACATCGAGAGTAACATCTGAGGTATAATATGTTAGCACTCTCTAAATTTTTTTCGACTGATAGAGAAACGACAGAGGTAACTATTTCAACCAGATTTAGAGCTGAGGCACTAGCCTGCTCAACTCAGAGAGGGCTCTCTTGTGTCACTTGATATATCGTTGGAAATCAATGGATAAATTTGGTTTTTTTGGGGTTTTTTTATTAATTTGTTGGCAATTAAGGGGAGTGACACTCAGGGTTGTGGAGTTGAAATTCTGAAAGTGAATGAAAACAATGACTAGACGGTAAAACTATCCAGAGGATAAAGGCTAAATGATGCTATGAATCTGAGTTATACATTGATTTTAAGCAGAGTGTAGGAAGAATGTGAAAATAAATAACTGCATCAGAGCATTACTGAAATGAATTATGAATTAGCTGGGAAGACAATCACATAGTTTAAATTACTTAAGCCAGGAGCATCACAAGATGAATTATGGGCCTTTAACTCTCCAATTTAAACAAAATAAAATGAAAATGGAATTAAATAACACACAAAATACATACAATGAAGGAGACAAAACTCATATCACCACCATTAGAATCTTTTCATAGAGACTTCAAAAGCATTTGCATATGCATTCAATTCAAATTCAAAAAATTACAATTGAGTTCATATACAAAAGGGTGCTCTTACACTTCCACCAACCTCTAATACTCATACATTTCCATTTCCCTGTAGTTAGGAATTGATTACAATAGCTAAAACAAAGCATTTCAGATTCTAATAACTGACTATTTTGTTATTGATTGAGCTAGATAAAACATACATAAATAGATTACCTATTTTCGTCACATATAGTGTAACAACTATTTTGATTAAAAATATCAAATTGATATATAAATGAGTGCAATATACTAAACATATATTTACACCAGCAAAAGTTGTGCGTCATAATCCATCAT
>JZKD02S1907634.1:11867-32661 GCA_000966675.3 Picea glauca
ATTTAATTTGAATTATAGTAAACTCATCACTTCAATTTATTATTTACCTTCTAAAAATCTCTTAAACCACTTTGACTACTTTGACCTTTTAGGGCTTCTAGATGACTCATAAGGGTTCTCCAAATTCGTAAGGCCATAACTCTTAAACCATGAGGAGTTATGTGACGTTCCACATACCATCAGAAATGACATGAAATTTACTATCCATATGGAATATTCTTACTTGCAAATATATCAAAACTCATACCATTATACATCAAACAAACTTGGGTCCATTACCCAAACCTGAGTTCTCCAACTTCACATGGCCATAACTATCTAACCGTGAGGAGTTATGTGATGCTCCACATACCACCGAAAATGGAATGACATGTACTACCCATATAGAATAATATTACCTTCAAATATATTAAAAATCATACCATTATACATCAAAAAAACTTGGGTCCATTACCCAAACCTTTGTGCTACCAGACTTTCTCCAAGGGTTGACATCAATCACTAAGGGTTGACATAAATATACAATATCACTCTCCAATGGTTGACATCAATGAAAAACAACAATCCATACCAATTTTCCATCAACCTAAGCCAACTGTCTGACAATTTCTAGGAGTTATGCTCCTATGCCTATGTTTCCATTTGTTTCCTTGTCTCTCCCTCTCTTCCCCTCTCTTTCTCCTCTATCTCTCTCTTGCCTTCCATCTTTCCCTCTCTCTCTACTTCTCTCCCTCTATATCTCTCTAACTTCACATGCCAATCTTCGTGACACTACTACATATGGGGTCAAAATTTGACAAAACCTTATGATGATAAGGATAAAATTAATCATATAGTCACAAATTACGATATAATATTAATTTTTTTTTTTTTTTGGGCTTCCCAATGAACGTTGTACTTGCGACTAACTTCTATATCCGTCGATCTTGCGGCATTAGTTCGTCTATCTATTGACAAACCCAGAGAATCCCAACTACCTATTTGAAAACGGTTTAACAGTCACTGACTTGGTCAAATTTGACATAGTCAACATTCATTGTAAGACCAACGACGATGAGTGATTTCGACTATTTTGTTGTAGGTGCGATGGTTATAAATTTTTTTTTATGCTCATTGTTCGTTGCATGATTTATTAGTCTTTTTTCTATGTGCTACTTGCCTTAGATCCAATTATTGATCTAGATAGCTCAGATTTTGTACTTTGAAGGTTACAAATTTTTAGTATTACTTTGTCTCTTTTTTAAATACCTACACTGGATCCCAAACCCTTAGACTCTGTTTTTTTTGTGGACATAATTTGTTGCCTAGGAAATAGGTATGAACATGTCTATTCAATTCCATTTAATTACTATACAATTTGTCTTGGTCTAGTTCTCTTTTATTTTTTGATTTTATTACTTGCTTATAATGAAGCTTTGGAACTTATGTGGTAAAAATGTATGGTTTTGATTTATTGATTAATTGTTTACTACTGTTATAAACCTTTAATAAATATATGACAAAAATGGATTAATTCTCTAGTACATATGAAGTCAATATTTGATGACATTTTTACTGTAAGAATATATTTGTATATTGTAGTTATATTGCTTCAATGAATTTTGTTGTTGTTGGACACGTAATCCTTAGGATTGCGTTACTTGTAACACAAATTGCAAATATGAAGAGTCATAGAGGATGGGAAGGGTCACTCATTGGGGAAGACCAACCGTCATTATTTTATGTATTCATTAACCTACAAGATAATGCCAAACACATAAAGTCGGTAGTTATCTTTTCTTCCACTTCCTGGCCTGGATGGGGTATCAGATCCTAGTCTAACTCCATTATTATGTTCCCTAGGTGTTTCATTTCCGTAGAGGAAATGTCTATCAGATCTGTCTCTCAGTTTTCCAGTCTGCCTTGCACACTATCTCTCTGCTTTATTTACTTCCCTACGATTCTCCCTCAGTCGATTCTCCCATAGTGATACTTACATTAGTAAACCCTAGAATCAACACTTTTTCACTGATTACTCACCCAGATTGCAATAGTTTGGTATCGTTCCATTATCCAACCCTAGTTTGCGCTACATATTCTCTCATGTTGCTACTGGAACTAACACTCTCTCTTGATGGTATCTCACCATATCTCTCATTGTTTGTGCCATTCCATTCTCATTCGATGAGTGAACTAAGAAATAACTCACCCCATGACCCTTGGTAACATTCTGACAATGCCTCATTCGCGCGGAATAAGAACCCTCGACCTCCTGTTGAAAAATACACCTTGATAGCTTGACCACTTTTCCAATCTATCCCCTAACCCTACACAACTAGAACATCCCCGTCGACCTCTGTGTACCCTTTTGGACTAGTTCGTGAGATGCACTGCAATGAAATTCGTGGGCTGCACTAATAATGAAATTCTGATGGTGCTCATTGATATGATCATGGCGTCACTTGAGAGATGGAATAAATTTTCCACTATGTCATCCCTGTAGTAAATCACACGATTTGTTGATTTGTTGTTCGAAAAATTGTGTGCGACTCAACATAAAACACCAGTTTCCTTTGAAGCCTTTCACATTAAGTTTTTGGAATCTCTCTGCATGCCTGTGTGTTCATTATTACCTCATAGTTCATGTTGGGTTTCCTAATTGTGATATATTTCTATTGGTTTTTGAATTTCTATTGAGGTGGTGTTAAAAGATCCATTCGAGATTGTTGGCATTCCTTGGTATTTGAGATGGAGAACATTATCATCGACTCCTTATTGAGACATTACCAATGAATGGGAACATCTTGGATTTGTACTTTGTAACCTTCCTTTCATATTTTCGTCATATTTTGTAGTCCAAACCCTAATTGAAGCAAGTATAGCTTCTGCGTGTAACTACCAGACTCAAGAAGATATTTTTCTTCATTCATAAATGAAAGGATGCGAAAAGTTCAGAGGGAGGTGGAGCTGGCATAATCCCTGTAAATATGATATTCATTGTACCCATTGTGGAATGAATGGGTCACATGAAGCCACCAACTACAGATATCGATGGGAGAAGATCAAAGAAAGACAAAATCAGAAAGAAGACATAGACAAAACTTCAGAACGAGTGAAAAGTAAAACACCTACTTATACTTGTTACATAGTTTCCCATTGCAATGTAGGAGTAATTGAATATTTATTTAACACTTCACTTGCATCTTAGGGAGATGCATGACTTCTTGACATAGGAAAAACCTCCCACATGATGTTTCAAAGAGATTTCTTTGAAGACTTTGATGACAATGTAGATGGTGTAGTGTATTTTGTAGACATATCAAGTCTCAAGCCTTTGGGAATGGGCACCATCATGATTAAGTTGCCTTGAATCCCGATTTTTTTTATGCACAATGTACTCTGTCTTCCTCAGCTACAAAGGAACTTGTTAGCCCTTGTGCACATCAAACAACAAGGCCACTTTGTTCATATGTTCAGTGGAAAAGTTGAAATAAGGAAGGATTCTGACAACGTGTTTATCATGATTGGAATGGAAGATGGAATACTATTGAAGATAAAAAGGAAATATGCCCATACACACACTGTTGCATACCTCTCTCATCATGACTCAGGTATAATTCCATCTAGTCTTTTGTGGCATGTTAGATTTGGCCATACTAATTATGACAGTCTTCGTTTGTTGAGAAAGAATGGTGTTTTGGTCTCCCTTCTATTCCTAGGAAATTGAAGCAATGTGATGCTTGCATCCTTGGAAAACACAATAAACAACTGTAACACACCCANATTTAATTTGAATTATAGTAAACTCATCACTTCAATTTATTATTTACCTTCTAAAAATCTCTTAAACCACTTTGACTACTTTGACCTTTTAGGGCTTCTAGATGACTCATAAGGGTTCTCCAAATTCGTAAGGCCATAACTCTTAAACCATGAGGAGTTATGTGACGTTCCACATACCATCAGAAATGACATGAAATTTACTATCCATATGGAATATTCTTACTTGCAAATATATCAAAACTCATACCATTATACATCAAACAAACTTGGGTCCATTACCCAAACCTGAGTTCTCCAACTTCACATGGCCATAACTATCTAACCGTGAGGAGTTATGTGATGCTCCACATACCACCGAAAATGGAATGACATGTACTACCCATATAGAATAATATTACCTTCAAATATATTAAAAATCATACCATTATACATCAAAAAAACTTGGGTCCATTACCCAAACCTTTGTGCTACCAGACTTTCTCCAAGGGTTGACATCAATCACTAAGGGTTGACATAAATATACAATATCACTCTCCAATGGTTGACATCAATGAAAAACAACAATCCATACCAATTTTCCATCAACCTAAGCCAACTGTCTGACAATTTCTAGGAGTTATGCTCCTATGCCTATGTTTCCATTTGTTTCCTTGTCTCTCCCTCTCTTCCCCTCTCTTTCTCCTCTATCTCTCTCTTGCCTTCCATCTTTCCCTCTCTCTCTACTTCTCTCCCTCTATATCTCTCTAACTTCACATGCCAATCTCCGTGACACTACTACATATGGGGTCAAAATTTGACAAAACCTTATGATGATAAGGATAAAATTAATCATATAGTCACAAATTACGATATAATATTAAATTTTTTTTTTTTTTGGGCTTCCCAATGAACGTTGTACTTGCGACTAACTTCTATATCCGTCTATCTTGCAACATTAGTTCGTCTATCTATTGACAAACCTAGAGAATCCCAACTACCTATTTGAAAACGGTTTAACAATCACTGACTTGGTCAAATTTGACATAGTCAACATTCATTATAAGACCAACGACGATGAGTGATTTCGACTATTTTGTTGTAGGTGCGATGGTTATAATTTTTTTTTTAAGCTCATTGTTCGTTGCATGATTTATTAGTCTTTTTTCTATGTGCTACTTGCCTCAGATCCAATTATTGATCTAGATAGCTCAGATTTTGTACTTTGAAGGTTACAAATTTTTAGTATTACTTTGTCTCTTTTTTAAATACCCACACTGGATCCCAAACCCTTAGACTCTGTTTTTTTTGTGGACATAATTTGTTGCCTAGGAAATAGGTATGAACATGTCTATTCAATTCCATTTAATTACTATACAATTTGTCTTGGTCTAGTTCTCTTTTATTTTTTGATTTTATTACTTGCTTATAATGAAGCTTTGGAACTTATGTGGTAAAAATGTATGGTTTTGATTTATTGATTAATTGTTTACTACTGTTATAAACCTTTAATAAATATATGACAAAAATGGATTAATTCTCTAGTACATATGAAGTCAATATTTGATGACATTTTTACTGTAAGAATATATTTGTATATTGTAGTTATATTGCTTCAATGAATTTTGTTGTTGTTGGACACGTAATCCTTAGGATTGCGTTACTTGTAACACAAATTGCAAATATGAAGAGTCATAGAGGATGGGAAGGGTCACTCATTGGGGAAGACCAACCGTCATTATTTTATGTATTCATTAACCTACAAGATAATGCCAAACACATAAAGTCGGTAGTTATCTTTTCTTCCACTTCCTGGCCTGGATGGGGTATCAGATCCTAGTCTAACTCCATTATTATGTTCCCTAGGTGTTTCATTTCCGTAGAGGAAATGTCTATCAGATCTGTCTCTCAGTTTTCCAGTCTGCCTTGCACACTATCTCTCTGCTTTATTTACTTCCCTACGATTCTCCCTCAGTCGATTCTCCCATAGTGATACTTACATTAGTAAACCCTAGAATCAACACTTTTTCACTGATTACTCACCCAGATTGCAATAGTTTGGTATCGTTCCATTATCCAACCCTAGTTTGCGCTACATATTCTCTCATGTTGCTACTGGAACTAACACTCTCTCTTGATGGTATCTCACCATATCTCTCATTGTTTGTGCCATTCCATTCTCATTCGATGAGTGAACTAAGAAATAACTCACCCCATGACCCTTGGTAACATTCTGACAATGCCTCATTCGCGCGGAATAAGAACCCTCGACCTCCTGTTGAAAAATACACCTTGATAGCTTGACCACTTTTCCAATCTATCCCCTAACCCTACACAACTAGAACATCCCCGTCGACCTCTGTGTACCCTTTTGGACTAGTTCGTGAGATGCACTGCAATGAAATTCGTGGGCTGCACTAATAATGAAATTCTGATGGTGCTCATTGATATGATCATGGCGTCACTTGAGAGATGGAATAAATTTTCCACTATGTCATCCCTGTAGTAAATCACACGATTTGTTGATTTGTTGTTCGAAAAATTGTGTGCGACTCAACATAAAACACCAGTTTCCTTTGAAGCCTTTCACATTAAGTTTTTGGAATCTCTCTGCATGCCTGTGTGTTCATTATTACCTCATAGTTCATGTTGGGTTTCCTAATTGTGATATATTTCTATTGGTTTTTGAATTTCTATTGAGGTGGTGTTAAAAGATCCATTCGAGATTGTTGGCATTCCTTGGTATTTGAGATGGAGAACATTATCATCGACTCCTTATTGAGACATTACCAATGAATGGGAACATCTTGGATTTGTACTTTGTAACCTTCCTTTCATATTTTCGTCATATTTTGTAGTCCAAACCCTAATTGAAGCAAGTATAGCTTCTGCGTGTAACTACCAGACTCAAGAAGATATTTTTCTTCATTCATAAATGAAAGGATGCGAAAAGTTCAGAGGGAGGTGGAGCTGGCATAATCCCTGTAAATATGATATTCATTGTACCCATTGTGGAATGAATGGGTCACATGAAGCCACCAACTACAGATATCGATGGGAGAAGATCAAAGAAAGACAAAATCAGAAAGAAGACATAGACAAAACTTCAGAACGAGTGAAAAGTAAAACACCTACTTATACTTGTTACATAGTTTCCCATTGCAATGTAGGAGTAATTGAATATTTATTTAACACTTCACTTGCATCTTAGGGAGATGCATGACTTCTTGACATAGGAAAAACCTCCCACATGATGTTTCAAAGAGATTTCTTTGAAGACTTTGATGACAATGTAGATGGTGTAGTGTATTTTGTAGACATATCAAGTCTCAAGCCTTTGGGAATGGGCACCATCATGATTAAGTTGCCTTGAATCCCGATTTTTTTTATGCACAATGTACTCTGTCTTCCTCAGCTACAAAGGAACTTGTTAGCCCTTGTGCACATCAAACAACAAGGCCACTTTGTTCATATGTTCAGTGGAAAAGTTGAAATAAGGAAGGATTCTGACAACGTGTTTATCATGATTGGAATGGAAGATGGAATACTATTGAAGATAAAAAGGAAATATGCCCATACACACACTGTTGCATACCTCTCTCATCATGACTCAGGTATAATTCCATCTAGTCTTTTGTGGCATGTTAGATTTGGCCATACTAATTATGACAGTCTTCGTTTGTTGAGAAAGAATGGTGTTTTGGTCTCCCTTCTATTCCTAGGAAATTGAAGCAATGTGATGCTTGCATCCTTGGAAAACACAATAAACAACTGTAACACACCCATCCCTTGAGTGGATTTCCTAGGGATGGGGCATCAAAATTTTGTTCTCCTTAAGTGGTCAAATCCTTCATTAGGGGTCTCTATCACACTCTGCTCATCTCAATCTTTCCAACCATGGTATCCATGCTCAAAAATGAGATTAGGACCGATAGATATACCTTTCCGAATTTCTTCAGGCATTCGTTGATTGAGGGTCACGTGGCGCCCACTTGGGTCCACCTCAAACGTGTTGTTTCTAAGTTCCTTCCTCCACGGTGGAAGACCATCCACCATCTGATCCCATGTATAGACTTATTCTCTTTCTCATATATTAGCTGCGGGGGAATTTGACGCTTCAACGCTTCACACCTCTTTGCTATCTATGCATGAAACCACCTGAAGTTTTGAACTTTCGAAGTCCCGTAAGCTCGCCATGTGGCTCCGACTCTCGAGTCGTTCGGTCTCTCTACCATACCACATGCCAAACCCTCTGGAGTCTTGAAGTAATGGGCTCCTGGAGTCCTGGTCACTTCACCACCCCTTTAGGCTATGTGATCATGTACCACGATCTAACACATGGAAGGGCCAGGGGTGACACACACCCTCATCGGGGGTGATACATGTCACATTCCAGTAGGTATATAGGGTATGCGGTACGCACGAATCTGGGTAACACATGGCACTTCAATATGAGGTCCATGTGTCCCTAGGTGATGTCACTATGCCACATCACCCCAGATTGACAGCCTTATAACATCCCTCAGATCTCACAGTCGAGATTCGACCACGTAGATCCATAGATCTACGACTCTTGTTACTTCGGGAGTTCGACGTTCAAGAGTTTGGCGGTGCAGAATTTTCTTTTCTCCCGAAGTTGGTCATTGTCAGGTTGACCATAGCCTAGATCCAATGGCTAGGAAAAGTCTCGAAGCATCCTCGAATCGANACACTGGATCCCAAACCCTTAGACTCTGTTTTTTTTGTGGACATAATTTGTTGCCTAGGAAATAGGTATGAACATGTCTATTCAATTCCATTTAATTACTATACAATTTGTCTTGGTCTAGTTCTCTTTTATTTTTTGATTTTATTACTTGCTTATAATGAAGCTTTGGAACTTATGTGGTAAAAATGTATGGTTTTGATTTATTGATTAATTGTTTACTACTGTTATAAACCTTTAATAAATATATGACAAAAATGGATTAATTCTCTAGTACATATGAAGTCAATATTTGATGACATTTTTACTGTAAGAATATATTTGTATATTGTAGTTATATTGCTTCAATGAATTTTGTTGTTGTTGGACACGTAATCCTTAGGATTGCGTTACTTGTAACACAAATTGCAAATATGAAGAGTCATAGAGGATGGGAAGGGTCACTCATTGGGGAAGACCAACCGTCATTATTTTATGTATTCATTAACCTACAAGATAATGCCAAACACATAAAGTCGGTAGTTATCTTTTCTTCCACTTCCTGGCCTGGATGGGGTATCAGATCCTAGTCTAACTCCATTATTATGTTCCCTAGGTGTTTCATTTCCGTAGAGGAAATGTCTATCAGATCTGTCTCTCAGTTTTCCAGTCTGCCTTGCACACTATCTCTCTGCTTTATTTACTTCCCTACGATTCTCCCTCAGTCGATTCTCCCATAGTGATACTTACATTAGTAAACCCTAGAATCAACACTTTTTCACTGATTACTCACCCAGATTGCAATAGTTTGGTATCGTTCCATTATCCAACCCTAGTTTGCGCTACATATTCTCTCATGTTGCTACTGGAACTAACACTCTCTCTTGATGGTATCTCACCATATCTCTCATTGTTTGTGCCATTCCATTCTCATTCGATGAGTGAACTAAGAAATAACTCACCCCATGACCCTTGGTAACATTCTGACAATGCCTCATTCGCGCGGAATAAGAACCCTCGACCTCCTGTTGAAAAATACACCTTGATAGCTTGACCACTTTTCCAATCTATCCCCTAACCCTACACAACTAGAACATCCCCGTCGACCTCTGTGTACCCTTTTGGACTAGTTCGTGAGATGCACTGCAATGAAATTCGTGGGCTGCACTAATAATGAAATTCTGATGGTGCTCATTGATATGATCATGGCGTCACTTGAGAGATGGAATAAATTTTCCACTATGTCATCCCTGTAGTAAATCACACGATTTGTTGATTTGTTGTTCGAAAAATTGTGTGCGACTCAACATAAAACACCAGTTTCCTTTGAAGCCTTTCACATTAAGTTTTTGGAATCTCTCTGCATGCCTGTGTGTTCATTATTACCTCATAGTTCATGTTGGGTTTCCTAATTGTGATATATTTCTATTGGTTTTTGAATTTCTATTGAGGTGGTGTTAAAAGATCCATTCGAGATTGTTGGCATTCCTTGGTATTTGAGATGGAGAACATTATCATCGACTCCTTATTGAGACATTACCAATGAATGGGAACATCTTGGATTTGTACTTTGTAACCTTCCTTTCATATTTTCGTCATATTTTGTAGTCCAAACCCTAATTGAAGCAAGTATAGCTTCTGCGTGTAACTACCAGACTCAAGAAGATATTTTTCTTCATTCATAAATGAAAGGATGCGAAAAGTTCAGAGGGAGGTGGAGCTGGCATAATCCCTGTAAATATGATATTCATTGTACCCATTGTGGAATGAATGGGTCACATGAAGCCACCAACTACAGATATCGATGGGAGAAGATCAAAGAAAGACAAAATCAGAAAGAAGACATAGACAAAACTTCAGAACGAGTGAAAAGTAAAACACCTACTTATACTTGTTACATAGTTTCCCATTGCAATGTAGGAGTAATTGAATATTTATTTAACACTTCACTTGCATCTTAGGGAGATGCATGACTTCTTGACATAGGAAAAACCTCCCACATGATGTTTCAAAGAGATTTCTTTGAAGACTTTGATGACAATGTAGATGGTGTAGTGTATTTTGTAGACATATCAAGTCTCAAGCCTTTGGGAATGGGCACCATCATGATTAAGTTGCCTTGAATCCCGATTTTTTTTATGCACAATGTACTCTGTCTTCCTCAGCTACAAAGGAACTTGTTAGCCCTTGTGCACATCAAACAACAAGGCCACTTTGTTCATATGTTCAGTGGAAAAGTTGAAATAAGGAAGGATTCTGACAACGTGTTTATCATGATTGGAATGGAAGATGGAATACTATTGAAGATAAAAAGGAAATATGCCCATACACACACTGTTGCATACCTCTCTCATCATGACTCAGGTATAATTCCATCTAGTCTTTTGTGGCATGTTAGATTTGGCCATACTAATTATGACAGTCTTCGTTTGTTGAGAAAGAATGGTGTTTTGGTCTCCCTTCTATTCCTAGGAAATTGAAGCAATGTGATGCTTGCATCCTTGGAAAACACAATAAACAACTGTAACACACCCAACCCTTGAGTGGATTTCCTAGGGATGGGGCATCAAAATTTCGTTCTCCTTAAGTGGTCAAATCCTTCATTAGGGGTCTCTATCACACTCTGCTCATCTCAATCTTTCCAACCATGGTCTCCATGCTCAAAAATGAGATTAGGACCGACAGATATACCTTTCTGAAGTTCTTCAGGCATTCGTTGATTGAGGGTCATGTGGTGCCCACTTGGGTCCACCTCAAACGTCTTGTTTCTAAGTTCCTTCCTCCACGGTGGAAGACCATCCACCATCTGATCCCATGTATAGACTTATTCTCTTTCTCATATATTAGCTGTGGAGGAATTTGACGCTTCAACGCTTCACACCTCTTTGCTATCTATGCATGAAACCACCTGAAGTTTTGAACTTTCGAAGTCCCGTAAGCTCGCCATGTGGCTCCGGCTCTCGAGTCGTTCGGTCTCTCTACCATACCACACGCCAAACCCTCTGGAGTCTTGAAGTAATGGGCTCCTGGAGTCCTGGTCACTTCACCACCCCTTTAGGCTATGTGAGCATGTACCACGATCTAACACATGGAAGGTCCAGGGGTGACACACACCCTCATAGGGGGTGATACGTGTCACATTCCAGTAGGTATATAGGGTATGCGGTACGCACGAATCTGGGTAACACATGGCACTTCAATATGAGGTCCATGTGTCCCTAGGTGATGTCACTATGCCACATCACCCCAGATTGACAGCCTTATAACATCCCTCAAATCTCACAGTCGAGATTCGACCACGTAGATCCATAGATCTACGACTCTTGTTACTTCGGGAGTTCAACGTTCAAGAGTTTGGCGGTGCAGAATTTTCTTTTCTCCCGAAGTTGGTCATTGTCAGGTTGACCATAGCCTAGATCCAATGGCTAGGAAAAGTCTCGAAGCATCCTCGAATCGACGACTCTCGTCACTTCGAGAATTCAATGTTAGAGAGTTTTGTGATGCAAACTCCCCCTTTCTCTTGAAAATGGTCAGCGCCGAGCTGATCTTAGCCTAGATCAGATGGTTAAGAAGAGTCCCAATGAGCTTTCTAGATCAATGACTCAAAACCTTCCATGACTCCGGAATTCAAGTATTTTTGACAGTTATGAAGTTTGACATCCCAGGGATCCGAGCACCCGAAACTCCGAAGCTGTCAAGAGCTAGCTCCTTTCAGACTTAGTGCAGGGTTCCTAGAACCTGGTCATATGGACCCTCTGATGAATCTCGGGCTATACGCTCTATTGTTAGCCCAAATTTGGTTAAGGTTGTGGGCACGAGCCTAAGGTCTCTCAGGCTACAAGTTTGAAAGAAGTGCCTTCCTAGCTCGCAAAACTTTAAGTTTTGAAACAGGGCAGGGTAAACTCGTGGAATTATTGAGATGGTAGCAGTGCTAGGAGGCTTGCTTTGACTCTGGAACTGTGAGGTAACTCCCTTGGGAAAACACCTTAGAGGGTTAAAATGGAGCATATGGGAAATCAAGCAGAAACATAAGTTCTCAAGGAGACAAATGCATACACATAACTTAACCATTTCAATACATAGACCATTTATAGATATATAAATACATGCATGCATCCATTATTCCCAATTCAATGTATAGAGTATGAAAACACTTATCAGGACCAAATAACGTGAAGTGACTGCTAAAAGGGGTGCCTGTTTCCACCCAACCATAGGCTCAGTCACTCCTAACGGGTTTACTACTAGCCACCCCCAAGTTAGACCATGATGCTATGAAATATAATCCTTTCTTTCAACTCAACGACAGTAGGGATGGAGGTTAATCTCCTCCTCTCGCGGGATCTTGAAAATGGTTTTCACTATACCAAGCAAGGAGGACCACCTGAGTACTTTCTGAGTCACTCATCAACCTCATTTATCAGCTTGTTTCATATCCCAACTAGCCATTTCCTGTGACTAGAACACACTAATTTCTTAGTTTCTCCTTGAAACCAAGAACTTAGTCTCTTGTCTCTGCACTCTTCACAGGTCTTCCTATGCCCACCACACCTTCCCTTCTTACCTTCCTCAACAATATTGTGTGTGGCTCAAATTCCCAGTCCGTGGTCAGGTCTGAAAGCCTTACAGATGGGTGCTCTCCCCCATCCCATCATTAACTCTTGAGGAGGTCTTCCCACCTACCAGCTTGACTGTAATTCATTCCTGGGTCAGAGGACTATTCTAGTCCCGAGCAATTAAATCCAGTAAGGTACTGGTTTTGTGGAGGTTAACGCAACCATTCCTGGTCCTCTTCACTATATCTGTCATAGCATTCGTGGTCTCTCTTAGCACACCCCCCTTCTAGCAGTCATGCAACACTTATCCATTTTCTAGTAAATAACAAAATTTACATTCATTAACCTTTTATACAAAGGTCCATCAAATCAAACATACACACATATTGAGTTTGCCATAGTATCTTGGCCCATATAATTATATTTACAAATTGGGGGAAATAAGGGTGTTGCAATTCCCTCCCCCTTAAAGGAACATTGTCCTCGATTTTCTATCTGTCAACGCGCTTTGTATATACAAAAGTAAACAAAAATGGATATGTCTGTCTCATGGCATCCTCCATTTCCCACGTAGCCTCATCTAGGACAAAGTGTTTCCACTGCACCTTGACCTTTGCAATGGTTCGGTTCACGAGTGAGGTTTCCTTCCTGTCTAGTATGCATTGAGGTTTTGGTAAGAATTCTCCCTCCGGCTCCACCTGGATCATAGACCAGTCAATTATTTGATTAGAATCATGTACATATTTCTTCAATAAGGAATCATGGAAAACATTATGTGCCTTTACTGTGGGAGGGAGTGCTATCCTATAGACTACAGGTCCCACTCTATCTAAGACTTCAAAGGGTCCACAATATCGAGGTTCCAACTTGGCACAAGCTCCCATTCTCAGGGAACTCTTCCTGGGCCTAACTTTGAGATAGACATGGTCTCCTATCTTGAAATCTTTGGAAGTTCTCTTTCTGTCAGCGTAACTCTTCTATCTATCCTAAGTAATTTTCAGATTTTGCTTTATCTGAATCACCTGTTGTTCCATTTCTTTCAGCATGTCAAGTTCGATTGTAATTCTATCCACTGGTTTACTCCAGCTGATTGGAATCTTGCACTGTCTACCATAGAGGGCTTCAAAAGGGCTCATCTTCAATGACTCTTGATAACCATTTTTGTAGGAAAATTCTAGCAATGTCAAGTAGTCTTCCCAATTCTTAGGCTGATGCATTACATGCATCCTTAACATGTATTCTAATAAATGGTTTACTCTTTCTATCTGTCCATCACTTTGAGGGTGGTAGGTTGTGCTAAACAACAATTTAGTTTCAAAACTAGCCATTAAGGACTTTCAAAAGCTTGAAGTAAAATTTGTGTCTCTGTCAGATATAATATCCCTAGGCATGCCATGCAGTATGAATATATCCTTCATGAAGATGTTGGCAATATATAATGCCTTACAAGTTGACTTGACAGGGACGAAGTGAGCATACTTGCTCAATTTGTCCATCACTACCATGATGGCATCATTCTGCTTGGCCGATTTTGGTAATCCGATGATGAAATCCATGGAGATGGTTTCCCATTTCCATTCTGGAATTGGTAGAGGTTGTAACAACCCTGTTAGGTGCTGGTGTTATGCCTTAACTTGCTGGCATTCCAAACACTTAGCTAGATAGTCAACTATGTCCTTTTTCAATATAGGCGAATAGAATTGCTTCCTAGTGGCCATGACCATTTTCTGATAACCTGGATGACCAATATATGGTCTCTTATGTAGTTCGCCCATTATGAAACTCTTCAAGTTGTCACAACTTGGGATATACAATCTGTTTCTATAATTCAGCAAGGCTTCATTGAACATCTAATAACCTCCATACTTTAGCCCTGTAGGCTCTTGCCCTAGGTATGAGGTCATGGTCTTGAAGAATGCATCTGTTTCTTGTGCATTCCTGACTCTTTCCCTGACATTCGTTTCACAAGTGCTTACCGCTGCCAGGTGAATCATTTTCATACTTTTGCTAAGGGCATCAACCACTGTATTTTCCTTTCCTTTGATGTATTTGATTTCAAAATCAAACTCACTAAGGAGAGCCATCCACCTAGCTTGTTTAGCATTGAGTTTTGGTTCATCAAACATGTGCCTCAACCCACAATGGTCTATCATAAGTACAAATCTTCTACCCAAGAGGTAATGCCTCCATGTTTTTAAAGCATGCACTATGGCAACCAACTCTAGATCATGGGTCACATAATTGATTTCATGCTCATTCAATTTTCTGGATTCATAGCAAATTACACGTCCTTCTTGCATAAGGAATCCTCCGAGTCCTTCCTTGAAGGCATATGTACACACGAGGAAATCATTATCAGGGTCTGCAATCTTCAACACGGGTGCATGGGTCAGAAGGTATTTCAGTTCCTGAAATCTTTCTTCACATTTTGATGTCCAAGTGAATTTAACCCCCCTTTTTCTGAAGGGTAGTGATTGGACAACCAATATTGGAAAATCCTTTTATGAACCTTCTATAGTATCCTTCTAAGCCCATAAAGGATCTGATATCAGATTCATCCTTTGGGGTAGGCCATTCCATAATAGATTTGATCTTGTCAGGGTCTATTGCCACTCCTTCTTTAGAAATAACATGGCCTAAGTAATGGACTTCCTTTTGGAAAAACTCACACTTGCTAAACTTAGCATAGAGATGATGCTCTCTTAGTACTTGAAGTACAAGTCTGAGATGTTCTTCATGCTCCTCTCCATTCTTGGAGTAGATTAGKATATCTTCAATGAAAACCAATACAAATATGTCTAGRAATTTTTTGAGTACATTATTCATCAAGCACATAAAAGTGGTGGGGMATTGGTTAATCCAAATGGCACCACCACAAATTCATAGTGACCAGATCTGGTCCTGAAGGYTGTTTTGTKGATGTCTTCATCCTTGATTCAGACTTGATGGTATCCATACCTTAAKTCAATCTTTGAGAAAATGGAAGCACCCCCTAATTGGTCGAACAAGTCATCGATTCTTGGTAAGGGGTACTTGTTCTTTATGGTTGTCATATTGAGTTGTTTATAATCTATGCATAGTTGGAGTGTGCCATCTTTCTTTTTCACAAACAAGGTTGGTGCTCCCCATGGAGACACACTGGGTTAGATGTAGCCTTTTTCTGTCATTTCCTTTAGCTGTAGCTTGAGATCAACTAGCTCGAGTGTACTCATCCTATAGGGTGTCCTAGACACTAGCACTGCTCCTGGTACAAGTTATATCGAGAAGTCAATGTCTCTTCTCAGAGGTAGACCCAATACCTCTTCTGGAAACACGTCTCTATACTCTCTTAATATGGGATGGTCCTCTAGGTTTAGTTTGTCATCCTCGAAAGACTCCAACACTTGTATTGCGTATAGAGGACACCCCTTTCTGCAATACTTTTTCATTTGAAGGGTTGATATTCGTCTCACTGAGACATGCTTCTGAATCCCTCAGAGGGTTATCTTTATCCCTTCTTCATTTACACATTATAAAGTTTTATGGTAACAATCCAACTTAGTTTTATAGGCAGCTAACCAGTCCATACTAATCAACAAGTCATAAGATCCTAGGGGAAGTATGTTAAGGGTCGCTTGGGTGGGCAATCCATCCATAATGAATTGACAAGATGGTATGACCTCTGCTACTTTTCTTTTGGTGCTAGTGGCTAGTTGTACCAACCATGGCTTAACATGCCTAACTAGTTGCAGTTTACACTTATCAATAGTCCGAGGGGCTACATAAATCGAATTAGAACCAGGGTCAACTAAAATACAAACCAAATGGTTGGCGATCATACCTTCCATCTCCACCACTGAAGCTTGGTGGTCGGCTTGTTTATTATCCAAGGCTGCATAAATCTGTGGCAGGCTCCTAGCCACATCATTGACTGTGGTAGCTTCTTGGATATTGTAGAATCTTCTACTATTTTGCTGTCTCTGTGGACAATCCCTCAGTAGATGCTCTTCTCCACAACCCCAACATTTCAAGGGTTCTTTCTTTGGGTTATCGACCTTTTTGAGGTTGCTCCAAAAGGTTTATTTCCACTCTGGGAGGGGAACTTCTGTTGATACACACTTTCAGTAGGAAGGCTCATCCTAGAGTTCTTTTGATAGTTCTTAAATCTTGAGGATTTAAACCCCTTCTTCTTGAATCCCAAACCATTCTTCTTCTTCCAGTCCTTGTGAGGTTCTGTCTGATTCTCGAACTGTTCATAACAATACCTTGCCTTCCGTATAGTATCTTCTAAGGTCTTTGGCTCATTGAACTCAATCCTATTACTGTAGGACTGAGGTAACCCACTAATTAATCACTGCACTTTTACCTTTTCATCCTTTATGTAGGGTACATACCTTATCAACTCAAGGAATTTATTGATATATTCCTCTATGGTGAGCTGTCCCAACTTGAGTTCATAGAACTCCTTAGTCTTCCTGTCAATGTATTTCTTTGATAGATACTTGTTCTTGAAGTATTTCTCAAATTGTTCCATGATAAGTTCTTCTATTGGATCCCTTTCACATTCCTAAGGTCTTCCCACCAAATGGAAGCCTTTCCATTCAGGTTGAAGATGGCTATTCTAGCCTTCAAGTTTTCAGAGTAGTCATGGAATATGAAGTACTTCTTTAAACTAAGTAGCCAAGCTTCTTCTTCTTCTCCCTTCTTAATATCTCTATCGAAAGAGGGTGGTTTGGCTTTCTTGAACCCTTCAGGATCACGACCTTTGGAATGATTTCGTCTCTTTCCTTTCCTTCGAGAATATGAGCTATCTTTTCTACTAGAGGATCCCTTGGAGTTGCCAGTTTCATTTCCAGAGGAATCTCCCAATGAGTGTCCCTTGTCTCCAAGTTGGACCTTCCTCGAGGTACTCCTCCTAGTGTGGCCACTTATGGGACCACATTTTTGTATCTTGGGTGGACTTTGACTTCTCTTTGTATGTCATCGATCCACCTGACTAGTTGTGGGTCCATGCTACAACTGCCTCTGTATGTCCAATAAGCTCTGTAGTAAGACTACATTAATTTCTATTTGTTTTTCTTGCTCCTTTATCAATCTTTCGTTGTCGTCCTTGCAACTCTATAATTCGTCCATGAGGCTCATTACATTTTCAGCCATATCCGGAGGGGTCTCCACCACCCTCCTCTTGTCAGACTCTTCATCTCTATTATGGGAGCCATCCCCCACCTCATGACATGTCACCGTCCTTTATGCTTGTAGTTTCCCACAGTTTACTGACTGCTTGAGTGATGACAAAACACTTGTTGTTAGCTAACAATTTACTAGTTGATGAACAACACACAATTCATATTTCTTAAATACACACACAAAGTAAAAAGTTTTCATTATTTTCTTCAGTAAAAGTTTAACCAGACTCTTTAGGAAAGAGATAAGGTAGGATGTCACCCTTAAAGTTCTTTAAATATTGTTTTTACGCAACTCGTCCATGAGCCTAAGAAGGCCAAGTGTTGTAACATTGCTCTCATACCAATTTGTAACACACCCGACCCCTGAGTGGCTTTCGTAGAGATGGGGCATCAAAATTTTGTTCTCCTTAAGTGGTCAAATCCTTCATTTGGGGTCTCTATCACACTCTTCTCTTCCCAAGCTTTCCAACCACAGTCTCCATGCTCAAAACCAAGCTCAGAACCGATGGATATACCTTTCCAAAGTTCATTAGGCATTCATTGGTTGAGGGCCACATGGCGCCCACGTGGGTCCACCTCAAATGTGTTGTTTCTAAGTTCCTTCCTCCACGGTGGAAGAGCATCAACCATCTGATCCCATGTCTAGACTTAATCTCTTTCTCACCTCTTTTCTATCTATGCACGAGACCACCCAAACTTTTGAACTTTTGAAGTCCTGTATGCTCGCCACATGGCTCTGGCTCTCAGGTCCTTCAATCACTCTACCATACGACACCCCAAATCCTCTGGAGGCCCAAAGTCCCAGTCACTTCACCAACCCTTTAGGCTAGGTGGGCACGTACCACGAGCTGACACGTGGAAGGGACAAGGGTGACACGCACCCTCATCGGGGGTGATACGTGTCACATTCCAGTGGGTATATAGGGTATGTGGCATGCATGAATCTGGGTAACATGTGGTACTTCAATCTGAGTTCCATGTGTCCATGGGTGACTTCTCTATGCCATGTCACCCCAGACTGACCACCTTCTAACATCCCTTAGATCTCATAGTCGAGATCTGACCATGTAGATCCATAGATCTACGACTCTTATTACTTTGAGAGTTCGATGTTTAGGAGTTTGGCAGTGCACACTCCTCTTTTCTTCCAAAGTTGGTTAGTGTCGGGCTGACTATAGCCTAGATCCGACGGCTAGGAAAAGTCCTGAAGCATTCTCAAATCAACAACTTTCTTCACTTCCGGAATTCAACGTTTGGGAGTTTTGCGATGCAAACTCCCGCTTTCTCCCAAAAATGGTCAGCGCCGAGATGATCATAGCCTAGATCAGACGATTAAGAAGAGTCCCAATAGAATTTCCAGATCAACGACTCACAACCTTCTGTGACTCCATATTTCAGGTATTTTTGATAGTTATGAAGTTTGACATCCCAAGGCTTCGAGCTCCCGAAGCTCCGAAGCTGTCAAGAGCTAGCTCCTTTCGGACTTAGCACAGGGTTCCTAGACCCTGGTCATATGGAATCTCTAATGAATCTCGAGCTATAATATCCACTCTTAGTTGATATTTGGTTAAGGCCATGGGTGCGAGACTAAGGTCTCTCAGGCTACAAGTTTGAAGGAAGCGCCTTCCTAGCTTGCATAACTTTAAGTTCTAAGACAGGTTGGGGTAAACTCATGGAATTACCGAGACTGTAGCAGTGCCAAGAGGCTTGCTTTGAATCTAGAATTGTGAGGTAAATCCTTGGGGAAAACACCTTCGAGGGTTAAACTAGAGCATATGGAAAATCAAGCAGAAGCATAAGTTCTCAAGGAGACAAACACATACACATAACTTAACCATTTCAATACATAAACCATTTATAGATATATAAATACATGCATGCATCCATTATCCCCAATTCAATGCATAGAGTATGAAAACACTTATCAGAACCAGATAATGTGAAGTGACTGCTGAAAGGGTTGCCCGTTTCCACCCAACCATAGGCTCAGTCACTCCTAATGGATTTACCACTAGCCACCCCTGAGCTAGACCATGATGCTATGAGATATAATGCTTTATTGCGGCTGAAGGACAGTAGGGATGAAGGTTACTCTCCTCCTCCCACAGGATCTTGGCAATGGTTTTCACTATACCAAGCAAGGAGGACCGCCTGAGTACTTTCTCAGTCACTCAACAACCTCGTTTATCAGCTTGTATCATATCCCTGCTAGCCATTTCCCACGACCATAACACGCTTATTTCTTAGTTCCTCCTTGAACCCGAGAGCTTGGTCTCTCATCTCTGCACTCTTCGCAGGTCTTCCTATGCCCACCACACCTTCCCCTCTTACCTTCCTCAGCAAGATTGTGTGTAGCTCGAATTCCCAGTCTGTGGTCAGGTCTGAAAGCCTTACATATGGGTGCTCTATCCCATCCCCTCATTAACTCTTGAGGAGGTCTTACCACCTACCAGCCTGACTGTAATTCATTCTTGGGTCAGAGTACTATTCTAGTCCTGAGCAATTAAATCCAATAAGGCACTAGTTTTGTGGAGGTTAACACAACCATTCCTGGTCCCCTTCACCATCTCTTTCATAGCATTCATGGTCTCTCTTAGCACACCCCCCTTCCAACATTCATGCAACACTTATCCATTTTCTAGTAAATAACA
>JZKD02S1907645.1:15591-27696 GCA_000966675.3 Picea glauca
AAGCACAATCTATTCAACAATCAATCTATGTATATGATCAAGGAGTTATACAATAAAGTAGAATTAGCTTTATGGGAAAGGGACATATTACTGTATCATATTGATGGAAAGTAAATATTACAACCCGAGCCTTGATGTTTCAAACTTCCTTTCGATGGCCCTTGGCTCTGACACACACACTTTCTCACTTGTATGAAGAAGATCAACCATGTTTGATAAATTTCCTGGAATTCTTAGCTGTTGTAGCATCAGTCCTTCACACAATCCTTTTCACTAATTCTCCAATGAATCTCTTTCTTGTTTTATTCTAACCTTTTCCATGAGAATCCCCTCAATATATAGGAGAGAATGAATTGGTTACTTGGATAAGAATGATCCCAAAATATCTGGGAATCCAGTACTAGGATAACCATTCGAATGCCATCTCATCCTTCTAGAAGATTCCCTTCTAGAAACTTTGAGAATTCATCTTTTTCCTTAATTTAGAAAGTGTTTGCACCCTAGCAGTTATACACAGTGTGAACTTCTCGCACCCTGGCTTAAGGCAGCCTGCGAGAATCATGCATTCTCGTAGGAAAATATACTATCAGCCTGCGAACAGTCCTCAAAAATGTGATTTCTGGAAAGAGATGAAGGTAACTTTTCTCAGGAAAAATTTCTAATGAAGAGCCTAAAGTACACCATCATCAATACATCATCATGATGACCAAAATCATGGGTAACAAAATTCTCCCCAAAGTCTGAGATTGGAACCAGTGATAGCCGATAGACTTTGTAAGCTACATGTGTGTGTCGAGAACCAGGAGCACATCTAATCAGAAACCTGTAAACAATCAAGCATCTGCAGAGTATCATATATATCAATTCTGAGGTAGGCATTCCCATACTCAGATCATAGACTGATGACATTATAGACAAAGTTCATGGCCACCAATCATACACTGTGGATCCATGCCGTCAAAATATAGCATAGCCACCTAAATACACTGTGGATCTATGTGAGAAATTTCAAATCAAGATGACATAGCCACGAAACATACATAGTGGATCTATGTGTCACAAATTATACATACTCCATCGCAACCTGGATCGCAAAGCTAATATCCAGGGTCTTCAAATCCGTTGCCCAAAGTACGAATCTAACCATGTGATTACATGTGTTGAAGTCGAACATGGCAGAAACCACTTGATTACCGGTCATTGATGTAACCATTAACAAGTGCGAGGGAAATCACCATTGATGTCAATGACTCCCAAGGTACCATAGTACAATCCATCGAGTGTGAATAAATGAGTTGATGTCGAACATTCAACAGAATCTTTCGATCAGGGATCAATGATGTAAACCCATTGTCTAAAGTGAGGAAACTTGCCATTGAGGCATGCAAGATCCAAGGTACTAAATAATTTCTAAGTCTTGATTCCGGATAATGAGATGAAGTCGATGGAACAAAACTCGTCACAGGAGGGCCTTCATGTATCCCCCATCAATGAAACAAAATGAGTAACATATTTTGAAGGTGAAACAAAGTATGATGTGAATTGGAATTGACACAGGGAAGGTCGACACAGAGAGAATGGATAATTGCAGATGGCCGACTCAATATAGGTTTCAGATGGACTTTTCTTGAACATATGAACGACACGACCAATGATTTGGAAGCATTGACTCAAAGATGACACAGGGAATGAACTTGTAACAAATCGAATGAGAGACAAATGGATTTCCCAAAATGGCTTCAAATGATGAATAGGGGGTGTCATGTTCAAGAGCGACACTTACTGCCAATCAATATGAAAATGAAACATATCCCTTTCCTAAATTTTCCCCCACCATTTCTGGCAAGTACCTCTTTATTTTTACGCAATCTTAAGGAGGATAACATATGCTTGTTGATATAATCTCATCCTTCAGATGAGTCCCTCAGAGTATTTTTAATGAACCCTAAGAAGGAGTGGTTCGGTCCCATCACGGGTCTGTCAATGTTTGTTTAACGAGTCAAGAGATAGAAAACTCGAAGGTTTTTCAAGATTATAGAGTTTGGAAAAACACTTAAAAGAGAACTCTCTCAGTTCCTTTTTCATAAAATAGTCTGGACAAGATCGAAAAAGAGAGAAATTATCGCTCTCTAAACGCGTACTTCAAATACTTTAGTGAACGTGAAAATAACAAGGTCACTCGACGATCTTTTCATGTTTAGAGAGTCTGAAAAGAGATTAAAGAGGAATCCAGGGGGGTTCCTTTTTTGTATAACCTTGTTGAGCCCGAAAAAGTGATAAAATTATGCTCGACCACGTTCTCATGTTTTTTACGAGCGCAAGAACGGACAAAAACGACGCTCGAGGTTTTATGTAAAAACCATAAAAACAATCAAAAACACGCCATAGCGAAGAAAAATATGTCCATATCCTTGTATTTAATCATCAATGTCATCATGCCTGCAAGTCATTACACTCATATTGATATTAGGGATTAGGTTTAATCAATAAATAAGCATAAAAAACCCAAAATGACAGAGTAAAAAGTAAATCAAATGAGTAAATAATCATTTTTACCATATCATTTTACATTTCCACTATTGAGCTCCAAAACCCCTGTTTTACCTTCCAAGTTTAGCGTCAATTTGTGGGAGATACAAGAGATCATTCAACAAGTCGTCTGCAGCATTAAGGTAAGCTCTTCATCCTTGACATTTTCATGGTTTAAATTTTTAATTTCATTGGTTCAATCTTCAGTTTCAAGTTATTTTTTGAACCCTACATGTGTGTTATCATTCTCGCCTATGGGGCCTATGAGAATGATGCATTCTCACAGGTAAGCCTTAAGCCACTTGCGAGGTTCTCACACTGTGCTAATGGGGCACCTGCGAGAACCGCAGAACCCAAAAAAAAATTAAATTTTTAGCCAAATGAAAAAACTCTAAGGCATGGAAAAGTTATTAATCCTCCTTTTATGTTCCTTGTGCAGATAAATAGCCATAAACATGGTGCTTGAGTGGTGTGAAAGATAACATGAAGAGGATAATGCAAATGTCGAGAATCATCCTCCTACCATAGCTGCATTGAGAGATTGTGAGCTCTTAAAATACTTCCGCATCCCAGGCATGAGGGCCCAAGTCAGACTACTAAAGTACCTGGTCCGTATGTGGGACCCAGATCAACATGTTTTCAATGTAGGAGCTCACACTCTATTAATAGACATTGAGGACATATACTTTTTGACTATATTGTCCAGGCACAGGTATTATGTCAGCTTGACCAGTAGTAGAGGTGGTGGGATAAAGATGAGTGAGTACTGCAATCAATACTGTGTACCTGAGGCTGAGAGGAAAAAATGAAACGTGGCTATCTAGGGGGTACAAGACTTGACCCTCTGCACTATTCTTTTTACTATAGCTCAGATGGTTGGGAGTTCTTCTCCTCATATGGAATTACAGAGCTACTTACAATATGTCATCGAGTGTACTGAGCCTCGAGTATTCAACTGGGCAGATGTTGTGCTTCACAGTATCAAAAATAAATTAACCAAATGCAGGCGAGGTGAATTGAAACAATTTGGTTATGGATCTTTGTTAGTGTCCTTCTTCCTTGAGAGGGTCCCCATATTTAAACTTCAGGTTGAGTGGAACTTACCGGGTCCTAGAGATCCACGGATGTTGAGATGGTGTCGGCTCATGGCCCGACACGTGGCAGGACCAATCGTCAAGTACGACGATATTTTATTTGACTGTCTTCAAAACCAAATGTTGATGGTCGATGACTATGCTTATGTCAGGTTGGATTTCCGAGGAGATCCAGATTTGGCATTGCCTGAGGATGCTCAGTGGGGTGACCTTGGTAAGAAGTACACGCATTTTTCTTTTTAAATGTTTTTGAATTTTTATCATATTCAAATGTTTTTGTTTTTATATAATTATCCAAAGACTAATAAAAAATCGTTTGTTGATAACACAGATGTTGGACCGTATAGACCTCTTGGAACTTCTCCTATCCAAAGACAAGGAGAGGTAGCAGCAGAACCACAGTATGTCGAAGATTATCAGGTGGTGGAACAGAATTTAGAGGGCCTAACAACAGACATTCCAGCTATGACTCTGGAAGAGGTTCCACAACGCGATCAACGTCACACTATAGGGGTATCAACAACTATAAGTCGACTGCTCCGTAGGGTTTCTAGGGAAGTCATGTGTTACCATGAAATTCATCCATGACGTCATTTTGTAGAAGCTATAAGCTTCAAATTTTGATATTTTGGTCTTCGGACAAACTTTTGTAAAACCTCTTTTGATCGTTATATATACAGATGGTTTCTACCAGTTACTTTATATTGTGTGAATTTTGAATGTGCTTGATTTATAAATGATTCAAATGTCTGTCCAATACATAATTAGCCAATGTGTCTGTTAATGTATTAATACATCTAGGAATATGTTGATATTCAATGTGATCAAAATAACGTTCCAAGAGGAAAATTCGCAAATACACCCTTAACAAAGTAGGACTTCGAATAGAGTAGATATTACTTAATTGTAGTACTACAAGCTATGAGTCAAGTCGCACAACCAAATGACAAATTCCGAGTGAGATAACATCAACCAATAATTCAATAATGACGCTATACTCTGCAATGTTGTTAGTTTCACGGCCAAGACATACACCTTGTAAAGATATAAGTTCGTTTTTTGGGGCATAGATTGCCCACGCAGCGGAAGCTAGGTTCCGAGTACTATGGCTAGCACCATCAGCGAAGCCAATATAGGGTAGCGAAGACTCTGACATCTGGAAATCAAACACAACGTCACATAAGGGTAGAGACCAGATAACGTCAAAAGCAAACTAAAGTAACACACACAAAGTATGATACATAAAATACAAGTACTTGTGCACAAATGATTTATGCATAGTACTTCTTCAAGTACAACCCATTTCTGGGTTCACTCAAAGGGATACCATCGTAATCGACCAGCTTGTATGCTGATTTTTCCAAAACGCGGCGAACAATATAAGGACCTCACTACATTGGTTCAAATTTCCCATCTCCTAACACATCTCGATCTTGTTCATAGAGAAGAACAAGATCACCTACAGAGAAAACGCGAGGCTTGACATTCTTGTCATACTGTGCCTTGACATGTTTCTTCTAGGCTTCTATTACTAGAGTGGCGTCACATCGAGTTTCATCTAATCGCATCAGATACAATAGACGTTCTTCTTCAGCAGAAGTGTTGGGTAAGAGCTCGAAATCTAGCTTCAGAGAAGGTATCTCGCATACTATATGAAGAATGGCTTCCACAACATAGAATAATCGAAAGGGCGTAAACCCAATAGCGGATTTGATAGATGTCCGATATGCCCACAAAGCCAAAAACAACATCGTGTGCCAGCTTGTTTTATGAATTCCTATCATCCATCGAAGCATAGTTATAAGAACTTTGTTGATTGCTTCGACCTGGCCATTAGCTTGCGGATAATAGGGTGTTGAGTTATCATGACGAAGACCCAACTTTTCCGTAAGTTTAGACATTATAAAATTCCTAAAGTGACTACCGTGATCAGTAACGATAGCCTGGGGAACACCAAAACAAGCTATGACATGGTTAAAAAGAAACAACGCTGTAGTCTTTCCAGTATTATCGAATGTTGGCATCGCCTCGGCCCATTTTGTAAAGTAATCAACAACTACAATGATGTAACCATGCCCCCCGGCCGAGTGAGGGTGACATGTCATGAAATCAATGCCCCATTTCGCAAAAGGACCAACTGAGACCACAGGATGAAGAGGAGCAGGATGTGACCAAATTTTCTGATTGTAGGTCTGGCAGGCATGGCAGTAATGCAGTCATTGAACAAGGAAGGCCAAAAATACCCTGTGCATAAGATCTTCTGGGCAGTAACATATCCCGACATATGACCACCACATGCTCCAGAATGGCAGTCATTCAGGGATTTCTCGGCTTCGTCAAACGTCAGACAACGTCGAAAAATAGAGTCAATTCCCCGACGGTAAAGAGTATCCCCGAGGATAATATATTAACGAGCTTGATAGCGTATGCGACGTCATTTAGCACTAGACAAAGCAGGCCGGAAAGTCTGGGTTTGGAGATAGATAATGATATCCCCATACAAAATATCGTCAATTCTTATAAGGAAAAGAGATTCATCCGGTAATGAATCTATTGCTACATTTTTCGTGGCAGAGTGGGGAAAATCGCATATCAATTCAGCAAAAACTAAGGATTTCTTAGACGTGGCGCGATCGAATTCCAAGTCAAACTCCTGGAGTATGACAATCCATTTGGAGTATTTTCCCCCTAGCATTTGACGTGTTAAAATGTGTTGCATAGGGTTGCAATGAGAAATCACTGTAGTTTTCCTTGAGAGAATATAATGCCGGAAGCGTTGAACGGCTTGAACGACAACCAAGGCTAGTTTTTCAACATGTTGATACTTGATTTCAGTTGATGTGAGACTTCGACTCAAGTAATAAATAACATGCTCATCGTGCGCATCATCCTCTTGGACGAGAACCATGTCAATAGTATACTCAGAGGTAGTAAGATAAAGAAAATAATCATGACTATAATCAGGAGGAAAGAGAAGCGGAGCTCGCGTGAGGGACAAATTCAAAGCTTCAAAATCATTGTTGGAAATGATATCCCAAACGAACTCTGAATCTTTCTTTAGCAGCCGTGTAAAACCACGAGTAATCTCGGAGTAATTAGGGATAAAACGGCGAAGAAAGTTTGCTTTCCCCTGCAAACTTTGCAACTAGCGCAGTGTAGAAGGAGGAGGGAGATTAAGAATTGCCTCAACCTTAAGAGGATCCACCCTGATCCCTTGATGTGAAATGATAAAACCTAGAAGACGGTCGGATTCTACACAAAAAAACGCATTTATGAGGATTTAAACGAATACGATAGAACTGACATCGAACAAAAATAGCTCGGAGATGAGTGGGGTGATTGACTTGATGCAAAGAATGAGTTGGTAAATCGTCCAAATAGGGTTGAACTATATGCTTTATATCATGAAAATCATAAGACATAGCACGTTGAAATGTCGCGCCAACGTTCTTAAGACCGAAGGGAAGTTTCCTATAGGAAAAAGTACCCCAATGACAAATAAAAGTGGTTTTATGTTGGTCCTCGGGAGCGATGTTAATTTGATTATAGCCGGAGAAACCATCCATGAGAGAGAAGATTTCACTTCCGGCACAGTCATCGACAATCTGGTCAATGGAAGGGGTTGGAAAGTTGCCTTTTGGACAGGCTTTGTTAATATCCCTATAATCAACACATACACAAATACTGCCACCTTTCTTATCAATCGGTACAGGGTTGGAAACCCATTCGGTCAGAGCCATTGGATAAATAAAGATGACTTTCAAAAGTTTTTCAACCTCGAGCTTGATAGCCACCGCTTTACGTGGGTGGACTGGATGAAGACGTTTCCAGACAGGTTTAGCTCCGGGGTATGTCTTTATCTCATGTACAACAATTGCAGGGTCGATACCTGGCATCTCTTCATAGCTCCAGGCGAAGATGTCACGAAATACTTTGAACATAGACGTATAGGTGACAATTTCGTCGGGAGGACACAAAGCTCCGATATGAACATTTTCAACTATCCCAGGTTTAACGGATATGTCAATGGGAATCGTGGGAGAAATATTACTAAGGTTCCATTCAGCAAACACATCATGTACAGATCCAGGAATGGTTGATATGACAACAACGGTCGACGGATCCGAAATCCGTTGGTAGTTCTCAAGAGTGTGTTGTTCCAAAAAGAGTATGGAACGAGGATTCCCATCGTCCCAAGGGGTGTCCTCCATGATGGACATGATCATCTTGTCAGTGGGAAATATAACATGAAAAGGATCGGGAGACAACTCATCAAGAGAGGGGGTAGAAGGTGTTGCCGATTGAATTCCTGATAAGCAAACTCAACTGGACTTAACGACATTGCGTCGCCGAAACGAAGATGATCTCTAGGGTCAGGGAAAATCCAAGGGTCATGTGACATAGGAAGTTCGTGAGGCACGGTGGAAATCATGTTTATAGAAGTAACTGACGGGTGTGGAACATCGAGCGGTGGAATGGGGAAAGTACCCATTAACGAAGAGTCTTTTAAAAGACCTACACCGACATTCTCATAACCCGGTGGGGTTTTAGCTATAAACGGCATGTTTCCAGTACGAGTATCGGAATTGAAGAAGGCAAGTTGGTCAACGGTAACAACCTTTCCTTGATGAGGAAAATGTACTACACAGAACAGTGTTGACACAACAGCATGCATGGAATCGATCCAACTACGACCCAGCAAAAGATTATAATCAAGGGGAGCATCGAAGACTTCCACTTCAACTTGGACCATTTTACCTTCTAGTGTAATGGGAAATGAAGGAAGAACACTGCAAGGCTTAAAACCAGAGACATTGAAGGATTTCAGAGTATTTTGCGATTCATTTAAGGGAGGAGAGCCAATGGATTTCCAACAAGAAAAAGACATTACACACGTTGAGGCACCCTCGTCGATAACAGTTCGAAAAATATTCTTGTCAGAGACAACAACTTGTATCTGGAATGCGAGTTGCAGGGGTAACTGTGGAATGTGATCATCCAAGTCAAAGACTATGAAATTCGTATCTATCGGGTCAATTCCACCTATAGCTTTCAACAGTGCCTTCTATTGTACAGGACACGACTGAAGGACTTCAAGGGCTGACATCGCTGAAGGTGCCTGGGCCAGATCTTCCACAATACTGTAGTTCTGGGCTGCACGAGCATGAGGATTGAAAGCCTATTTCCTAACGACACCCTTAGAAGGTCGCAGGACTATATCAAGGCTCGGTCATTCGAGATGAAGAGGACCGTTTGTAGGTGGAGTCGGTGGAGAGGGATGTACCAAAGTAGGAGGTAAATCATCAACCTTCTCCTTAGACGGAGAATAATCTTTGGCTCTAGTTGTGAGTGCAACGTTGTTTTGCTTAGAATCACCAGTACACATCAAAACATATGATGTCGTAGAAGAACATGGTTGTTCATGGATGACCAACTAAGCCTGTTGTTGAGACGGGAAGGGTTGGGACAAGAATGTCAGTGTAGATGGTTTGGGTGTTCCTTGAAGGAACTTAGTGACCTAGGCACGTCATGGGAAATCCTTCATGTAGTGATCGTCACCACAGATAAGGAAAGGGTAATGGGGTATTTTTAGGCTGCTCTGTTTGATTATTATTTTTTCCCTCCTTATTCTTGCCTCTCCCTTTTTTCGATTTATTTTTACCAGTCGGGGTAGATTGAACGACGTTCACCTCAGAAGTTTTACCAGTGGAAGTGGCAAGAGACAAAGCATTTTGAACATTAGAAGAATTAGACTTAAGGTTGTTGCTTGAAATAGAATGTGATTGGGCTTGGGCAGTACCAATCACACCGTCAACTGCATGTGAGGCAGCTGGAGTAGTTGAAGTGTTGGAAGTACCAGGATGAGGTAACTCAGGTAATAAATCATAAAGTGTTCCCGTCTATGAATAAATGAGATCAAGATATTGAACACGACTTATAGCCTGCTCTTCCGTGACAACGCCACCCATGGCAATGTCCTTACCAATTTCATTCACAAAGGATTTTGTAAACCATTATGCCAGTAACTGATCGAGGAGTTCAAGTTTAATGAGACGTCGTCTTCTTCGCCACTCATGGATATGATCCGATATATGAGTGGCTTTAGTCTGTTTGAAAGAAGTCAAAATCTCAGTCCCAGTATCATAACGGATCAGTAACTGGTAATGTGTAAGAAAATCCATAGCTAGGGTGTTGAAATCAAAGAAGAAACCTCGTGGCAATTCAATATACCACTTCGCAGTAGAACCAATAAGGGTTCATTGAAAAAGATGTAAACGAATAGAGTCATCCATCAATGAGTTGGATGAACACCATAAGTGAAAAGTCATAACATGATTGCTCGGGTCCTCTCCCACTTTGCCATCGAATTTAGGAATGTCCGATGGAAGCTTGGTTGGAATAGTAGGCCATTGGGAGAGTGACAAATAGGATCATTTAGAATCCTAGACAAATATGGAAAATACAAAGTAGCAAGAAAAGGTAACTGTTGATTCACCTGCGGGTACTGGTGACTTTGGGGTGGAAGCCCTGTTGGAAAACCAGTAGGACCGTACGCAATCTGCCCATAGTGGGAAGACCCCAGCTGATTCGGTGGTGGTTGAAGAGGATAGTAGTTCCAAGGATTGTAACCTTGAGTTTGAGTAGGGACCTGAGTTTGAAACCTGACTCCAAATAGGATTGGGTATACCTGGATAAGATTGGCCTATAGTAGGGGCAGTCTGTTTCCCCCCAGTCGTTTGAGGAAGATTTTGTAGCATCTGAGTCCAATACTGGGCCAAAGAAGGAGGTATATTTTGTCCAAAAGGTGGGGTTGGTCCCCCTATTGTAGGTGGAGTTCCAATCGGAGGTTGTGTTCCAATCGAAGGTTGAGTAGTAACTGGAACGTGTCCGGTAAGAGGAGGTTGAAACGTACCACCTAGACCACCAACGGGAATCTAGAAGTTTGGTGTAATGGACGTTATAGTGCCACTAGGATTAGCATTGCCAGAAGGAAATTGAGGGAGTGTCGTAATAAAACCCAGAATAGGATGCCCAGAAGGACCACTAGGAGTACTAGATGGGGTTTGCGGAGGTGTTGGAACAGAAGCATTCAACAAATCATTCAACGCATGGTATCCGGAGGGTAGTGTTGGAATAACATTGGGCGTTCGCTGAGTGTTTATAGGAGGAAGACCAGCTGTAGTGAATCCGGTTGGGGTATTCGTAGTGTTCGCAAGATGGGCCATCTTAGTAGGGAGAGTAAAGTGATAAGTGGTATTCACCGGTACAGTCTTTGTCTCAGAAAACACCGGAGGGTTGATTTTGGAGACTACAGGCGAATCAGGACTAAAAAGGGCCCTGCGAAAATCACCTGCAGACCAAAAAGGATCTTGGCCTTCTATACCGGGAAGAGGCCAAACGGATGATCCAGAAGAGGTAACAACTAAATCTCTGGAAGAATTTTATCTCACAAAGGGTCGTTCACCACGGCGAATTCGAAAGTCCTCTTGAGTATTGGTAATTCGGAAAGGTTCTAAAGAGTCAGTGCGTTCTACCTGTGGAGGTGGTGTAGAAATGTCTGGGACTTCACTCTGCTAAGAAGAGCCCTCAGTTGTATCCTCAGGTGTAGCTGTAGGCAAGGGTTGTGAAACGTCCAGATGCTCTGGAGATAAACCCTGCATTCTACGTGAATGACGTGGGGGAGATATTGTAAACGAGTAACAAGCTCCGCGAATAAATTCCTATGGTCAACTTCGAGAAACAAACAACACGCGCTAGTAAACAAAATCTAGGAAGCAAACACCAAGTAAACAAAACCTTCTAATTTTGAAGACACTAGTTGGTGATGAAATCCAACCTCGCAACAACGAGACGAGAAGGGGTGGGGCTAGGGTGGAAAAGTTACACTAATGACCTGCTTAACGAACTTACACCTTGGTGCAAGCTCCCTCACATAATCGTGGGTATACCCTCCAAAGAGCCCGAGTGAGTTTGGTCAACGTCAATTCCAGGTACCGTGAAGACTTTCCCCTCCATAGTCACCTCGGGTAAGAACATAGATAGATAGGCCACTAAGGTCACCACCAACAATAGTAAAGCCTGGGGGAACAGTCGACAGTCCGATCCACACGCAAGGGCAGGGTATCTAGCCCGAAATCAACTCAAAAGTATTCCACTCATCATTGTGGGTATACCTCCGAGTGACCCCTGTAATATGTGCAATCTCTACATTGATGTCAACAAAGCAGGGTGAGTAACTCTGCCAATAGTAATGCGACCTAGTCCTTGACCCTTGTGTTAGAAGGGCTTCCAAGGACAATATGTTGCAAATGGAATTTAACACTCCCTAACTCAAGATGATATTGTGTGTTTTGAGCTGTTGGAGAATGTATCTCTCTTCCTACTCCAAAGCACTAGCCTATCTAAATGTTGGTGTAAAAGAGCCCTAGAAAAGAGTTACTAGATAAATTTTATGATTACGCAATGTTTTTAAGAGCTGTTG
>JZKD02S1907645.1:34273-61374 GCA_000966675.3 Picea glauca
AATATGTCTATTAAGAGAAGCATCTAGAGGAAGATCCTTCTAGAAGTGGAAGCTTCTATTAGGTCTTCTTACATCCGCCTTATTCTATTTTATTGAAAGGCCTTATTAATATTGAGCTTTATTACATCCGAATACATTGATCTACCTATGTGAGGGTTAGGACCTTAACACTGTGGTTATTGAGAGTTAGGCCACTCTAGAGAAATGAAACCTTATAATCATTTATTGGGTGATTTTTTCCGACTCTTTATCGAATCTTAAAGAGTTCAAATTAGCTACCTTTTAAGGTTTAGACAATGTGAATTCCCTAGGCCCAATTCTCCAAATGGAAAATGTCCTTTGTTCAGTGGTGTATATAAAGATGATCTTGACACATTAGTATAATGGGATTCATACTTTTAGCACTAGAAGTTGTTCCTAGATTCATAATGGGATTACATTAGTATAATGGGATTCAAACTTCCTTAGGGACAAACCTAACACATCTTCGATTAAAAATGACTTGGTTGGGTTTAAAAAACTGTCAAAATGGTAGGATCAATAATTGATGCTCAGTAACAAAATTAGGCCCCTTGATTCAACATTCTATGGGGCATGTCAAGCTAACAAAACTTGGAAAAATATTAAGGTTGTAGAAAAATGGAGTGACGACATGAAGAAAACAAAATTGCAAGTAGATAAGATAACACCCTGCTCCTTTATACACTTACAGGGATGAATATTCATCATTCAGAAATCCTTTATGACTGTAAATATAAGTCTCAAATGTAGCATGCATAAAAAACTATACTATATCCTATACTACAGTCTTCTCAACAAAAAAATTGCATACATATACCCTATAGCAACAAAATGCATTTAAGTAGATGAAAAAGAAAATGATAAACTCAGGATAGGGAAAGACAAACTGGTCATAAACTTTGTTATCAGTTGAAATATTTACATAGAAGTTTCACATAAGGTTTTTGCAAGATGTTACATGAAATTTCAATGCCATATATCAAACCCCTAGATTTCTCCATCTCTTCTCTTCAGTCCCTTGAACTGAATCCCCGCCTTGGTTCTTTTTAGTTTCCTCATAGATATGGAGTTTCATTACATCGCAGAGGTTGACCAGGGTCAATACTCTTCTAATAATAATAAAAAAATAACCCTCACCAATGAGAAGAAAAAAAACAACATCTACATTAAAATCCATAGCCTTGAATATAGGGGCGAATTAAACTGCTTAAATGAAAGCCTGATAGGACTCATATCAAGAGGGTTCTAATAGATCAAAAATCCATGTTTGGTATTTTCCAGAGAAGGCCCATGGATATGCTAACTAATGACCTTACTATGCTCTGAGTTCCATATTAAGTGGCAAATGAAGGTTTAGATTCGTTTGATATGTAAATTCGAGCAACTAGATGAAGGAACAGATTCTCCTGATATGTAAATTCAAGTTGTCGGATAAAGGAATAGATTCATCTGATATGTAAATTCGAGATTCTAGATGAAGGAATGGATTACACCTACGAAATGGCACCTGGTCCTCGATGTTCATTTATGTTTTAGATTTTGTAAAATCACTCCATGTGGCGATAATAACTGCTACTTTTGATACCTGGTATATGGTGCACCTTACACTTACACCTATTTTTGATCGATTCTCTTCTTTCCTATGCAAGACTAAGTCTCCCTTTTGGGACTCCTCCTCATGGTCTTGTCTGCGCTAGTGTGTTGCCTTGTGCATTGGTTCTTTGTGTGACTTGGCATATCATAGAGTCTTGGTAACACACTTAAGATAAAACATTCTTGAATGGATATTGGGTACAAAACCCGATATATTTTTTAATTTACCCCAAAACCAATAAAATAATACCAAGATAAAAGCTTAGGTATAAACACCCATTTGTTTATTTTTGAAAAAAATAATCAAATAGCTTAGACATGGACCAATCTTTAGCATTTTAGATATCTTGAAGAAGAAAGGAAAAATGATAAAATGGGAAATAGGATAATGCAATTGGCGTGGGTGATCAAATGTTATGATGCAAATTTGAGCGCCAACACTTGGCTCCACAAGTGATGCCATGCTCCCTATGAGTTGCATTGAACTTTTGTAGAACTGATGCCTTACTTATTGGACTTATGGAGTCTTTCACCTCGTTTCAAAACTATGCAACCACCCTCTACAACATATCCAAACAAATTGAAAGAGATGTTGAGGCCACTAGTGTCTCCATTGGGCTATGGAGTCTTATTGTTTTTATTCTTCTACAAACAATGCCAAACTGAAAAACAAATAATCGAAAATACGATCTTATTTATATACATCCCTACTTCTAGATAAAAAAAATTCCTTCTCAAGTGATATGGTAAACCACTACAATGATTCAAGTAACTGGATCACAAACTGAAATCTACTTTCATCTTTAAGCATACATATAGTTGAGAAGACTAGAGAATAGAAAAAAAATGAAAATCTTCCCATTCTTACAACTATGGAAGTTCTCCTTCATGAAGTCATAAATATAAGAATGATGACCCCAATACAACTCGATATATGTTTCCACGAGATCATCAAAATTATACGAGAGTACCTCTTTTTGTTTTTCAAAAGAAATGGGTTGATTCTGTGTATAAACTACTCCTTTGACAATGTTGTGTTCTCCATCCGGGAGATAATTTATGGAATTTGTTGGTCATCATTTGGTGATAAAGGTAGGTCAACTGATTTTGTAGCTCTATATTTTCACCTCCATTGTATTCCCAAGAATCATATTCATAAACATCATATACATGGACTATGCTGAGAGGTTCCAAAGATGTCATGAAGAAATTCTGCTTACCATTATCACTAGAATTTTCATAAAAAATAGGTTGATTGTAAAATAAAATTTGAATCTAGGTATTCATAATTTTTTGTTTCAATATGTTCTTGAGATGATAGATGCATATCAGTAACTTGATCTTTATCAAAATTTAGTGAAGCCTCTGTATCATAGTCAAAACTGCTAGAGACATTTGAATCAAGGACAAATGTGTCTACAGTGTTGTTATCACCAACATCCTTATAACCATAAGGAATACTAATTGAATGATGTATGTAGGGTTCAAATTATTTATAACAATTTTCAAAAAGAAAATCAACTGGATAATTGTTTTTGTAATGATGATGAAAAACATTATGAAACTCCTTCAAAGAATGAATGTTATCATTGGGGAGGGATTGACACCATTCATGAGCATGTTCTTCTAAATAAAATATGAACATATTTATTAAGATATCCTCATGAACAAAATCATGTTCAAGCATGCATCTATGAAAATTTCATAAGTGCTCACCAGGATGATCATACTTTCTTCCTCGGAATCTGGAAAGATAGTCATTCAATTATACTAGGTACTGGATGTAGAAAACCATCTATGTTTGAGAAATCACAAAATGCATACCTTTGAGAAAGGATAACCTCCATTTCCATTTCCTTAATGTATCAGTGAAGTCTCCAATATGTTCTTCCTTCATGGAATGGAGTCGCCAGGTGAATGATGCAGTCTGTATTATGTGATCAACCCTTGTTCACCATCAAAGACTGGATTTGTTCTATGTCGTTCTCCCAGGGAAGATATTCTTCATCTAAGTTCCTTGACAACGACACCAAAAATGTTAGTGCTATAAGTTGTTCCTAGACTTTCTTAGGGACAATCCTAGCACATATTAGATTAAAAATGATTTGGTGGGGTTTAAAAAACTTTGAAAATGGTAGGATCAATAATTGAGGCCCAGTAACAAAATTAGGCCCCTTGCTTCAACATTCTATGGTAAGTAGGTCAAGCTAACAAAACTTGGAACAAAATTAAGGTTGCAGAAAAATGGAGTGAATACATGAAGAAAACAAAACTGCATGTAGATAAGAGAACACCCTGCTCCTTTATACACTCATAGGGATGAATATTCAACATTCATAAATACTTTTTGACTATGAATATAAGTCTCAAATGTGGCATGTGGAAAAAACTATAGTATATCCTATACTACAGACTTCTCAACACATAATTTTCATATATATACCATATAGCATAAAAATACTCTTAAGAAGATGAAAAATAAAATGATAAATTGAGGATATGGAAAGACAAACTGATCAAAAACTTTGTTATTAGTTGAAATATTTACATAGAATTATTACACAAGGTTTTTGCAAGATGTTACATGAAATTCCAATGCCAGAGATCGAACCCATAGATTTCTCTAGATATTCTCTTTAGTCCCTCGAACTGAATCCCCCCCTAGATATTTTTAGTTCCTCATACATATAGAGTTTCATTACAGCTCAAAGGTCGACTAGGGTGGAAAATCTTCTAAAACATAAAATTCATAACCCTCATCAACGAGATGACAATAGACAACATATTCATTAATGTCCATAGCCTTAAATATAGGGGTGAATTCAACTTCTCAAACGAAAAAAAAGGGTTTTGATAGACAAAAAACCCATGTACGGTATTTTCCAGATAAGGCTCACGTATATGCTAACCAACAATCCTACTACGCTTAAAGTTATGTATTAATTGTCAGATGAAGTTCCATATTCACCTAATATGTAAATTCGATCTACCGAATGAAGGACCTAATTTTCTTGATCTGTGAATTTGAGTTGTCGGATGAAGGAACATATTCACTTAATATGGTAATTCAAGCTTCTAGATGAAGGAATGGATTACACCTACAAACTGGCAGCTGGCCCTCGACGTTCATTTCTGTTTTGGAGTTTGTAAAATCACTCCATGTGGTGATGATAACTACTTCTATCTATACCTAGCATTTAGTGAACCTTACACTTACACATGTCTTTTATAAATGCTCTACTTTCTTGTGCAAGACTAAGTCTCCCTTGTGGGACTCCTCCTTGTGGCCTTGTGTGTGTCAGTGTGTCACCTTGTGTGTTGGTGATTTTTGTGACTTGGCATATGATAGAGGCTTGGTAATGCACTTAAGATAAAATATTATTGAATGGATATTGGGTACAAAACCCAATATTTTTTTTAATTTACCCAAAGACAATAAAATAATACCAAGATAACAACTTAGGTATAAACACCCATTTGTTTATTTTTTCCAAAAAGACTCAAATAGTTTAGGAATGGACCAAGATTTAACATTTCATCTGTCTTGAAGAAGAAAGGAAAAAATGTTAAAATGGGCAATAGGCTAGTGCAATTGGCGTGGTCACTCAAATGTTATGATGCAAATTTGAGTGCTAACACATACCTTGTGCTTATTATTGTTTCTTTCAGTTCTCTTCTTCTCTTGTTTTCATATATTCTTCTTCTCTTTTCTTTTGTGCTTCTTGTTTTCCTGCAACTCATGATTCTTTTATTCTCTAGTATGTTTCTTATTTTTCTTATTTTATTTTATATCCCTCTTCTTCTTAGCTATTGTTGTTGCTACTAGCTATTCTTCTTTCCTCATCTAGTCATCCTCAACCTTTGATTTGTTTTCTACTACTAGTCTCTTTTTCCTTTCTTCCTATGTAGCAATATATTTCATTTAATATTTTATTCTAACTTCATGATGGGAGATGCATCATGTTCTAAAAATCAATTCATCATAATATTTTTCCCATCAGTGGATTTCTTCTTCCTTGTTATAGTCCAAAAATTCCTTACCTATGCATATAAGACATTGGCCTTTCCACTTACATACTTTGCCAAAATACTGCTGAGGCTTCCTCTTAAAAAACTATTTTTTTGATAGTGTATGCACTCTGCTGCACTAATAGCCCACATACACACGCGTGTTTCATGCTAGTTAGACCACGTACATATGTGATTTGCATGCTAGTTAACCCGTGTTTACCTCCAAAAATTGCAAAAATATATAAAATTGCAAGGAATTCGACGAAGTTTACGGGATATCAAGGGTTTCCTAACCATTTTACCTCTTGTATCCCATCCCAAAACCTAATAACCATATTTTTATCATATAAAAATAGGTCTTAGTGTGTCATTTGACAAGACAAGGAAAAGAATAATAAAAATCTACCAATATCCCTTCCCCTTCTTAGCCCAAGTTTTTCATCCTATTCTGAGTTTTGGCCTCAACATTCCCCTCCATCCCTTTCTCCTTATACAACCCTTTTTCCTTTCCTAAGTGATAACTTCGTTGTGAGAATCTAGCATGGGATTGATGCACTTGGAGCCACGATAGAGGATCTCAGACCTAGTTCGTGGAGTGATTGTCAATAAAGGTTGTAATCGTTTTTGTCTTGAAACTTAATAAAAGAGTTTGTCCTTGTCCAAAAATATTATATTTGTATGATTTTATTTATTTATGCATTTATATCTATATCTAAACCTTGAAAGTGATAAGTAGAGATTGCATTTGTTGTAGAATTAGTTTCCTAAGATTTTTCAAGTCAGCTTTGGGAGGAGACCCACAATCTAGGAGCTTGCAACAAGCGAAAGAGGCCTACACAAACTTCAAGGACTAAAGGTGCACCCATTGACCCTCTTTCCTCTCTCTCATCATTTCATTTAGATAATTTGGGGTAGCTCAAGGGCAGAACAATATTTTAATGGAATTCAATGCTCTGCCTATACCTAGACCAAATATAGGGGGGTTTTCCCTATAGCAGAATTGACGACTCCACTAGGTAGTCTCTCTAGGGTCTTAGTGAGAGATTTTGGTTTGATTCAGTTTTTTTTAGTTTATTTTTAAGTTTTCCAAGTTTACTGAGTCAGTTTAGGGTCTCTAGTCACCTTCCAGGTGCCTACTAGCCTTCTGTACCTAGTCAGTTATCCAATCCATTTTTATTTTTGAAAATATATAGAGGTGTATGTTCTTTGTTCTTAGTATAGCGGGTACACACAAAATATTCATAGTATAAAACTCACGTACATACACAGGCGTCTTGTGCACAACCCACATCTGTGTGTTTTGGAAGGTTTTTAAAACAAAAAAATTGTTTCCTGACAAGAAGTTGTATGCTTCTCAGGCCTTCTTGAACTCTTCAAGGTCTCTGTTATTTGTGTTTGGTTGGGTTAAAGATTCATTTTATCTTGTTCCTTGTAAAGAACCCCTAATATTTCTTTATTTTCTTTTGGTTGCTTTAGAGGTTTAGAGTCAACCTATAAGTGTTAGATCCTCATGTGGATTCTAGTGAATCCCTATGTTCAGGAAGTGGTTTAGGGTCTGTGTGAGTCTTGGGCTTATTTTCTCTTTATCCTGTTTATTCTTTGAAAAACAAAAACAAAAAATATTTTACTTGTGTTTTTCTTTTCTAGGCATTTCAAAAAATCAAGAAAATGGTTGCATTTAGTTCTGTATTTATTTTGGTAGTTGTAGGATAGGATTTCTTTTACAAAAGAAAATAGTTATTTTTCAAATTTGCTTCTTTGATTTTTCCCTAAAAATTTAGTAGTTTTCTTTTACATTGTAAAATGAAAATCACATTCTAGGAAACTTGTTGCATTATAGGATCCTGGAATACTATTTCGAAATTTTTTCATTTACAAATATTTCAAAGCCATTTCTTTTAATTTGAAGAATCTAGTTTTCCTTTGCACGAATGCTCTAATGTTTTTCATTTTTTTTGTATCTTGTGAACACCATAAGTTGCATGTCTATACACTTTTGGGTAAATCAATCCAATTAAAATCAACTCTTAACACTTAAAAATCACTCAAAATTTTTTTTGTAGGGCTCACAAAGTAGTCTAGGCTCTAGGGCCTTGAAATAGGTGTGGAGAGGAAACTCTTCAAGGCTGCCTAAAAAAACATAAGAGTCTATGATAGGGAGTGTTAGAGTCTAGTATCATAAGAGTCAGTTGGGACCCCCCTCTAAAACAGGGGCTAAGCACAAGGTTGCGTAAGGAAAGGTAGAGGATATAACCCCTCCAAAGTCAAATCAAGCATAGCGGGGATCTTATATTGAGGGTCGTTCTTGGTATTTACACTGATCACATTTGACTACGCAACCTCATGGACCTTGAATCCATTTGAGATCCTAAACTGTCGTCCCGAACATTTGCCTTCAATATTGTTGGCCCTTGACCAAGTTTTGGGAGCACTTAGTCATATTTGACCATTTTTGGGACTTCAATAACTTGTCGAAGGTGGAGCGCAAGTCGAAGCAGAAATCATGGGATCTTGACCCCTTTTTAGGGATTTTTGGGTTTTGGGATTATGTAACGGGTATGGGAATGTCAACCCGTGGGTTTATCCATGATTAAGCCCATTTTGTATGTATAAATAGACATCTAGGCATCTATTAGAGGATGATATCTATGTGATATAGGCTAAGTGCCAATAGGGAATTTGTGTGATCAAGAGTTTTGTGCATTTCGCATAGACTTGCACAGCTTAGTGAAATTCCATGTGTGAAGGTATAAAAGGCTTTGTGATGAAAGAAAAGGAAGAAGGATCTAGCGAGATGCACAAATATTCTATCATGTGCAAAGTAAGGGTTTCTACGACTCTGTTCTTGTAACCGATTGGTCGACGATAATAAAGAACAAGAGTTGGTGGATGTAGCCCCAGGGTGGGGGTGAACCATGTAAATCCTATGTTGTCCACTTTGTGCCTGGTTCTGATGCAGTGATGTGATTATTTGCTAAGTGCTTTGAGATGAGTAGATAGATTTGTTATATATGTTTATGCTTAGTGCTTATTATGTGTAGAATGTTAGGTCCGATTCACATGTTAATGCTAAGTAATTGACCTGTTAGATCTTAATGCTCTGTGGATGATAAGTGATCAAACAATATAGTACATTGTGAATGATGTGAAGCTCTGTTCTATCTGTGAAGTAGTCATTGATTTCATAATAGAGATACAACAGTGTTAAGTCCTATATAAAGTAAGGAATCACAGATTTGTGTCCCAGCTAAGGTTGCAGACACTTGAGTCCTGCAACCACCCCTGCCTCTACCTCGGGTGACACATCATATGCTTCGTAGGTGTTGCCGAAAGGGTTGGTAGTTAGGGTTTTGTTGGTGCGTTGTTGTAGCGTTGAACCCTAGGACTGCCCCTGTGCCAGAAAATGGTTTTGTTGTCGGGGCTTGAAACTGTGATTGTTGGGAACTGAGGAAGAAGAAGATTTGTGCAAAGATTCATCCCAAAACTATGGAATCTCTATGCGTGGATATGTGCCTTAGTGCACAGTATTCCACTTGATCTGAAAATCTCTGTGCTAAAGAAAGAAGGATAGATCTGAAGAAAAGAAGCAAGATCTGAATGCTTTGTGCTCTAAGAAAAATAAAAGTGGAAGTTTCTAAAGAAAAGAGGTCAGATCTGCAGAAAAGAGGTAATATATGTAAGCTATGTGCTCTGATAAAGGTAAGGCTAGTTAAAAGTTTTAGATCTCGAGGCTTTGTGCTCTGTAGAAGTAAGATAAGTGAATTTTTTTTTTCTAAGGTATGGATCTAGGTATGTTTAACAAAGTTTATCCTAGTTTAAAAACTGGGGCACTAATAGATGAAAGAAGGTTTGATATGAGTAGATCTGATAAGAATAGTGATAGATATGTTATGCCTATGCATAGAAAAAATGTTTGGACTAACAAATGGATGCAGGATCCTATAAATTTGATTTTGAAGATTAGCTACAATGATCCTAGTGCACAATATAGAAGAAGTTAGGGATTGTTTAAAATAAAGAGAGCAGTGACCCTCTGTTACAGTTGTAGAAGACCTAAACATATTTCTAAGGAATGCCTCGACATTGGATATAGTTGTCTTTGTTGCAAAGCTATGGACCATGAGGTATTGGATTTCCCTACAATGATCGCTAAGCTGGAAGAAATGAATCTAAATTAGGAAAACCCTAAGGAAAATCCAGAAGAGACAGAACCCCAACAAGAATCAGAGAAGGTATTGATACAAATGAAAGAGACCCTGAATGACCATCGATATGTTAGGCTATCAGATATTTTCAAATAAAAAGAGTGCATTGAAGTAAGAATAGGAGACTTTGAAATTGACTCTGTCCTTGATGAAGAAACACAAGTGAAAATTATGCCAAAAATAACTTGGGAAGATATAGGGAAGCCTACTATGATCCCTTCATTAGGAGGAATAGGACTATTTAGAGGGAAAATGATGATGTTATGTGGAAATATTGCTTAGATACCTGTGAAAATCAATGGAACTTCAACAAAGGAAGACTTTGAGATTATTAAATTCATTGAAGACAATGCCCCATTTACCATGTTACTAGGAAAATATTGGATTGATAGAGATCAGGATAGAAAGAAGGAAGAAGAAGAAGTCTTAGAACAGAAGATACAAGAGTTAAAATATTTCATGACTCGAAAGATTGCACAGTTGATTGAAGAATAGGAGAACAGATCGAAGCTACCTGACACTAGAATCCCAGATATCAAAGTTACAGGAATATCGGAATACATACAGAAGGTTGAAATTTCTACCCCAGAAGAAGTGATACACCTGAATCCTAGGAAAGGATATTAGCAGCGTGAAGTGACTATGCCCAAGGAAGATGAGAATCATAATAGGAAAATAACCACCGAGACAAAGGTCATGGGAAAAAAGGCTAGGAAGCTACATATGAAGAAGGTCAATATTGAGAAGTTACATCAGGTTCTAGAGGGTACCTTGCAAAAAGAAACTTTACAGAATTGGAGCTTCGTTAGGATATCAAAACAACGACATATGCCACTTCTCTCTGGAAAAGAAATATAGCCATTGAAATCCAATATATCCATTGGACTGCTGCTCCGAACGACTGGAAAAGCATTTATGGTTCACCACCAAACTGTTGGACCACGCCATAATGGACATAATAATAGTTAATGAGGCTCATAACCGTTGCAAGTAAACCATTACCAAGATTTCCTATTTATCTCGTCGTGCCATGAACGAGGAACACTTTTTCCAACTGAGAATTTGAAGCCCACATACTAGAAATTGCATGCAGTGCTCATTGCGCTCTTGTTGTTCACTCTAGTGCAGTGTCTAAGACCATCGTGAACCTAATTATTTTATCTTGAGCACATATGTCCGATGAGATTACCACTACTGAAGAATCCATAACATAATTTCTCCTTGAGCTAAGAACTGAGAGAGTCATGTTAGAGTGAGGGTTATCCACAGGATTACAGGCATCATCCACGACAAGACTGGTAGCCTCTCCATCCACTGCTCGTGTTGGTCTGTCCTGACCATCCGATGAGAAACGTACTAAGAACATAGATGACCTCGCCAATGCCAAGCTGATTCCAAGCATTCTACCTACCTATCTACCCCCTCTGAGTGGCACCATCAACCATGAAAGTGTACCCAAAGAGTTTGAATATGATTTGATCACTATGTACCTTCCAAAATGGGTGCGCATAGTTTTCTTCAACCAAGATAAGATCACAACACTGAAATTTAGAGACTTCAACCTTGGAGACCAGAAATCTTACAGCATGTTGGCCCCGCATAAGTACTTGACCAGGACCAAAGGCAAGAATTCGAAGATTATTCTGAAGCCATGGACCCTGAACCTCGCATAGTCTACACTACTTAATGTGATGAAGATATCGCACTTCGACTGACACCAGGAAGTAAACGCATGAATGAAAATGTTGTTGTCCTACTACCATAGAGGTTACTTATGGTTGAACCATCGCATCATTGTGGATCCAACCTTGATCAATCGGATCACAGGGCTGAACATGCAGGGCCCTAACCCACATGAGTTTTACCCTGGAAATATCTCAGACTGAGCATTAGCCCAGCGAATCAAAGAAAATTATGGATATGTAGATAAGGGTACATGATGTTACAAGGTATCCTCTATCCAGAGAAGAGCAGTGCACCTTGCATGTTAGTTGATTGCAGGAAAGCTAGTTCGCAAGAACCGACCCTCCCAATAATTGGCTTCATTGTTGACCTCACCGAGAAGTGAATGTAAGAACTACAGATGAATTGGGTGTAGTACCTCATGAACTAGCTAGAGATTTATTGTAGAGGAGCGCAGGACCAAGGATATGAGTTCCACTTCAGCTAGCTTCTCATATTGATAGCTTTCATCACATGGGTGATGCCATAAGGTGTGACCTTCCTAGACATTGATCCCTTTGAGCCTTTAGCTGTGAAGTTCAGTACCTTGTGGTACTCGAGTGATATGAAAAATAAGTGGCAATCCAATGTCATCTTCCATGCCTACTACAATCAATTAAAGATCACAGGTTTCGGCCCCTGATGAAGTTCATCATAGACAGGCACTTTATATACATCACAATGTGCATTGATGAACACAAGAAGTTGTAACAGTCCTATTATAAGTTAACAGAAGAAAACTTGGAAGAAATCACCAAGGAGTGGTCGGCAGACCTCCTCATCTCAGTATACCCCGCAAAGATTTTTGATATAGATAGTCCAGAACTTGTGCATGATACCCCTGGACCAAGCAAGACCAAAGAATATGAAGAAGTTCAAGATGTCAACAGTACTTCTACGAAGACCACTTCAATATCACCTACACACGAAGGTGATGGTGGAGACCCAGGTAGAATAGAAGTCGAGAAAAATAAAGGTGAAGTTACACCACCTAGGGAGGAGGAGGATCCCTCCAAGAAAAGGAAGGTTACCCCACCAAAGCCTTCATCCAGGAAGAAAGCTAAGGCAAACAAAACCAAGTTTGAGACTATTCTCACTCTGGATGAATTTGACTTCATAATCGCTGCCTTGAACGATACTTCTCTAGAGATAGAATAAAAGTAGGAAGTTAAGAAATAGGAAGTGTTCAGTCACATCAGGGATGAGCTTCAAGGAGTACAACAAGAAATCCTATCTAGCTGCACAGTTTCCACTGCGGCCTTGCCATCATGAACACTAGAATTAGGTGATGAGTCAAACCAACTACATAGAATTGTTGATACAGTCAAAGCTCACCTTTGAGGACCTCAAGAAGAGATAGCATAAGCCACCTAGGGTTTAGCACAAGTATAGAAAGACCTTGAAGACCATAGAAGTACTACAAAAAAGGAAAAGCTCGCTCTACAAGAAAAATGGGATGAAGAGAAAGAAGTGCTACAGAAAACCAAGGAACAGTTTCTCGTAGAGCAACTCAAAGTATGGGAAAGGGTTCACAGAGCACTTCGATCTGTGATAGTCATAGAAGTGAAAACCGAGGAACGAGTCCCATAGCAGGTGGCCCAACTCAGAGAAGTAATCCAACAACTTCAGTAGTGCATCACAGATCTGGAAATTTTTACCATACCTGAGAATCCTCAAGAAATCAAATACCTAAGAGAGGCAATGCTCATAGCACAGTTAGTAGAATGAATTCCCTTGCCCTGGAGTGCAAGCAACTGAGCTCTAGGAGTGCTCATACATATGAAAACCTCATAGAAAATCCAGAGTTACAGGCACTGGAGTCACAACTCCAAGAAGAAAAGAAACACACAGATACGTTATAGGTGCAGTTGAAGGCCTTGACACCAATTGAAAAAATGAAGAGGTTTCCAGAGTAGTGCATGGCCCAACAACATATCCACACGATCCAGACCAAAGTGATGGAAGTCACTCAACAACTTCAACCAGTGCAAGAGAAGGCATGCCATTTGTTCACTGAACTTGAAAGCCAAGGAGCAGGGCTTGAACATGTCGTCATCACAACAGAACAACGCCTAGAATGGCTAGTCAATGACACACTCATCCAGGATTTCACTAATAAAAAGGTCGTAGCATTGCAATAGGTTGAAGTAGCTCTAGCTAAGCTTAAGGCATTCTAGGCAGAATTGCTCAGACAAGAGTGACTCAGGATGAGTCACAGGTGAGTGTTGGGGGCCTGTTGGCCCTTGACCAAGTATTGGGAGCACTGGTAATATTTTACCATTTTTGGGACTTTGACAACCTATCTAAAGTAGAGCACAAGTCAAAGCATAAATCGTGGGATCTTGACCCCTTTTTAGGGCTTTTTGAGTTTGGGGATAATGTAATGGGTATGGGAATGTTGGCCCATGGATTTACCCATGCTTAGGCCCATTTTTTATGTATAAATAGACATCTAGGAATCTAGTAGAGGATGGTATCTATGTGATATAGGCTAAGTTCCAAGAGGGAATATGTGTGATCAAGAGTTTTGTGCATTCTGTATACACTTGCAGAGATTAGTGCAAGTCCATGTGTGAAGGTATAGAAGGATTTGTGTTGAAAGACAAGGAAGAAAGATCTAGCGAGATGCATAGATCTTATGTTCTCTGTGAAGTAAGGGTTTCTATGGATCTGTGCTTGTAACCGATTGGTCGACGATAATAAAGAAAAATATTTGGTGGATGTAGCCCCAGGGTGGGGGTGAACCACATAAATCCTGTGTTGTCTGCTTTGTGCCTGGTTCTGATGCATTGATGTGATTATTTGTTAAGTGCTTTGAGATGAGTAGATAGATATGTTATATATGTTTATTCTTAGTGCTTATTATGTGTAGAATGTTAGGTCTGATTCACATGTATATGCTAAGTACTTGACCTATTAGATATGAATGATGTGTGGATGATAAGTGATCAAACAATCTAGTTCATTATGAATGTTGTGAAGCTCTGTTGTATCTGTGAAGTAGTCATTGATTTCATAATAGAGATCCAGTAGTGATGAGTGTTATATTAAGTAAGGGATCACAGATCCATGTCCCAGCTAAGGTTGCATACACTTGATTCCTACAACCACCCCTACCTCTACCTCGGGTGAGGCCTCGTCTGCTTCGTAGGTGTTTCCGAAAGGGCCGGTAGTTAGGGTTTTGTTGGTTCATTTTTGTAGCGTTGAACCCTGGGTGTGCCCCTATGCCAACAGATACCCTTGAAAGGATTCATACTTTGTTATCCTTCTCATTATGATCATCCTGACTATCGATTGTACCCACCTACTGACTGAATGCAAGATGAAAACCTAGTTTCCTGTTTTTAGGGACTTACATGAGTGACTACGGGGGTATATTGCAGTACCCATGGAAGATGTTAGATTGTGATTTACAGAGTATACCCATAGGGTGTTTCTATGTTTTATTTACACTTGCACTGGTAACTTGATCTAGTGTCGCTTGATGTAACTGTTCTTCTTTCCAGTTAGTTGTTTTCTTGATTTACCGATAGGATATTTTTAGTGTGTGCTCTATGCTTCATGCTAGCTCAACCTTACAGTTTCAGTTGATCATTCCACAAGGTGGAACATCAAAAAAAATTTCATTCACGCAAGCTTTAGGTCATAACACTAGTTACTTTGGAGCCAACTCTGCCACCTTTGAGGCATAGGCTTGATCAATAAGGTTTATTTAAAGCTACCAAGACACAAAAAAATGTGCCTAAGCTAGCTCCTAGTGAATACTTTCCTCCACCGGAGGAATCCATTGTTTCTTACCTTGAGACTGAAGGTTTAAAGCCAAAAAACCTTCTGATCATTGACTTATTGATGCCACTTCTAATTCAGATAGACCCTCCTGAGGTGACTTCACCTGAATGATAGATTGTTCGATGAGCGACGATGGAAGAAACTAGTGCTACTTCATTCGAGAGTCCTCATACTCCCATTTCAGCTACCGCAAGAGGGGGTGTTATACCTCCTCAACACCTCTTCGTATTAGGACTATGACTGTCCATACGCCCAATAATTTGGATAGTGGCATAATCCCTTCGATGTATTTGACCATTGTTCCCTCTATACACAACACGTATGGTACTCCTTTTTCATATGGGATGTCGGGTTTTGAGTCTAGTTCGGTTCTAACCTACTCTACTCTTCAGACCAATAGTATGGGGGAAAGGAGCTCCAATGATCCCTTGCAAGGATCTTCCATGGGACCCAATTCCCCATTCAATGTTATCCCTTATGGTGAGGGTCACATCCCTTCTCCGACCCCCTCGCTCGGAGGCACTTTCCAACATCCAATCGAGCTTAATACCAACTCTAGTTTTTTGAGTTGGTGGAGCCACAAACCTCAATCCTACATGAATATAGTGGGATATATGCCTTTTTCTTTGTTCAATGTGTTTGGGAATAATTATTTCTCATTGTCTTCTTTCTCGGCGAGGGGAAACCCCATTTTTGGTCAACAAAACCCTACATAAGGTTTCATTCATTTGCAAGGAGTGATTACAGGATTTTACTCCTCACAAGGTTTTGGAAATCCTTGGCAAGGCTCATTTCCTTCACAAGGGGTGCTGATTGGGGGAAACTTGTTGGCCCTTAACCAATTTTTGGAGATCCTTGGTCATGTTTGACCTATTTTGGGACTTCGACAGACTGGTCGAAGGAGAAGTGCAATTTGAAGCAAAGATCACGGGATCTCAACCCCTTTTTAGGGAATCTTTGGGATTAGGGTTTATGTAATGGGTATGGGGATGTCAAACCATGGGTTTACCCATGTTTAGGCCCTTTTTTAATGTATAAATAGAAATCTAGGCGATGTAAGTAAAGGCATGATGCTAGGTGCTAAGTATTGTGCTATGTACAAGTAGTTGTGATAGGCTTTGTGCATATTATGTGTTAAGACTTGCAGAGCTAAGTGAAAGTGATTGTAAGAAGCTTGTGTGCAGACTATGTAAGAAGAATTTGTGCTGTGACCTAACTCGAGGAAGGAGGATCTGGCGAGGTTCACATAGATCTTATGTCATATGTGAAGTGGGGTTTTTGGGCTATGTGCTTGTAGAATATTGCCAAAATATAATAAAGAAGAGAAGAGTTGGTGGACGTAGCCCTACACCGGGGTGAACCAAGTATATCCTGTGTTATGGTTTCTTTGTGCATTCTAGTTATTGTCTTGTGTATATAATTTAAGCTTAATTGTAGTAATGAATGTTTAGATGAATCTAGTATGATATCTTAGTGCTTAAGTGATGTGAATAAATGCTATATATGATCTTCTTCCATGTGCTAAGTGATTAGATGTGTTATATCTGGTTGAATACTGCATTTTAATGTAATTAGGGTTTGGATATGTGATGTGGATAAGGGTTAAATATTGATGAATGTTAACTGCTAAGTGCTTTGTTAGAGTGGTGTAATCATATATCTATGTCCCGGCTAGGTTGCAGACATTTGAGTCCTGCAACTACCCCTACCTCTACCTCAGGTGAGACTTCATCTTCTTCGCAGGTGTTGTTGAAAGGGTTGGTAGTTAGGGTTTTGTTGGTGTGTTGTTGAAGTGTTGAACCCTAGGTCTGCCCCTATGCCAACAAATGGTTCCATTGTTGGGACCTGAAACTATGATTGTTGGGAACTGAAGAAAATAAATCTTTGTGCATAGATCTACTACTTTAGTGTGAAATATTCTACTTGACTTACGAAGATCTGTGATAAGAAGAGAAGTATGATCTGAAGAAAAGAGGTAATATCTTGAAGATTTGTTCTCTGAGAAAGGTAAGATAAGTGAAAATTTTTGTTTCGAAAGAATTAATCTAGGTATGTTTGATAAATTTTGTCCTAGTCTAAAAACTAGGGTACAACTAGAAGAAAGAAGATTTGATATGAATATATATGATAGAAATAATGAAAGGTATGTTATCCCTATGCATAGAAATAATGTTTGGACTAACAAATGGATGCAGGCTCATAGAAATAATTTTTTGCAGGTTAGTTATTGTGATCCCAGTGTTGGTTGTGGAGCCTGATTATCTTCCTGATTCAGAGGTCTTTTACTTTCAACCATGTTTATACCCCATGAAGTATTTACACCCCACAAGTATGTACACTCTTCCACGTTGTTACCCATGATTTTGGTCATCATGCTGATGTATTGATGATGGTGTACTCAGTCTCTTCATAAGAACTTTCTCCTGAGAAAAGTTACTTTCTTTTCTTTCTAGAAATATCATTTTTGAAGGAGGTTCGCAGGCTGCTAATACATTTGCCTACGAGAATGACCTATTCTCACAGGCTGCCTTAAGTTAGGGTGTGAGAAGTTTGCACTGTGTTGAACTGCTAGGGTGCAAACTCTTTCTAAAGCAAGGAAAAAGATGAATTCTCGATGCTTCTAGAAGGGAATCTTCTAGAAGGATGAGATGGCATTCAAATGGTTATCCTAGTACTAGATTCCCTGATATTTTGGGATCATTCTCATCCAAGTAACTAATTCATTATCTCCTATATATTGAGGGAATTCTCATGGAAAAGGTTAAGAAAGCAAGAAGGTTAAGCAAGATTCATTGGAGAATTGGTGAAAGAATTGTGTGAAGGACTGAAGCTACAGTAGCTAAGAAACTCCAACAAATTTATCAAAGGTGGTTGATCTTCTTCATACAAGTGAGAAAGTGTGTTTTTCAGAGCCAAAGGCCATCAAAAGAAAGTTTGCCACATCAAGGCTCAGGTTGTAATCTTTACTTTCCATTAATATGATACAGTAGCATGTCCCTTTCCCATAAATCTAATTCCACTTTATTGTATAACTCTTTGATCATATACATAGATTGACTGTTGAATAGATCGTGCTTTCTTTACTTTGGTTGGTTTGTGTTGTCTTGGTCTTGACTGCACGAGAGCACTGGAGCGAATCGGGAGCAACAAACACCATAGGAAGCGATAATAAGGTATGTTCTTTATTCTTGTATCCTATTTAATTCAATGGTTAGAATCTAGGGAAAGAGTCATGTTCTGTCTTGCTTTGTTCTAGATCCAGGTGGATCTAGGGAGATCAGTTTGTGTACCCATGATGGTGTATTGATGATGGTGTACTCAGGCTCTTGATAAGAACTTTCCCCTGAGAAAAGTTACTTTCTTCTCTTTCCATAAATATCATTTTTGAAGGAGGTTCGTAGGCTGCTAACACATTTTCCTGCGAGAATGACCTATTCTCGCAGGCTTCCTTAAGCCAGGGTGCGAGAAGTTTGCACTGTGTTGAACTGCTAGGGTGAGAACTCTTTCTAAAGCAAGGAAAAAGATGAATTCTCGATGCTTCTAGAAGAGAATCTTCTAGAAGGATGAGCTGGCATTCGAATGGTTATCCTAGTACTGGATTCCCTGATATTTTGGGATCATTCTTATCCAAGTAACTAATTCATTCTCTCCTATATATTGAGAGAATTCTTATGGAAAACGTTAAGTAAGAAATAAGGTTAATCAAGATTCATTGGAGAATTGGTGAAAGAATTCTGTGAAGGACTGAAGCTACAACAACTAAGGAACTCCAGCAAATTTATCAAAGGTGGTTGATATTCTTCATACAAGTGAGAAAGTGTGTGTGTCAGAGCCAAGGGCCATCGAAAGGAAGTTTGTGACATCAAGGCTCAGGTTGTAATCTTTAATTTCCATTAATATGATATAGTAACATGTCCCTTTCCCATAAAGCTAATTCCATTTTATTGTATAACTCCTTGATCATATACATAGATTGATTGTTGAATAGATCATGCTTTCTTCACTTTGGTTGGTTTGTGTTGTCTTAGTGTTGACTACACGAGAGAACTGGAGCAAAGCGAGAGCAAAAAAGACCATAGGAAGCGATAATAAGGTATGTTCTTTATTCTTGTCTCCTATTTAATTCAATGGTTAGAATCTAGGGAAAGAGTCATGTTCTATCTTTCTTTATTCTAGATCCAGGTGGATCTAGGGAGATCGGTTTGTATCCGCACTTACGGATTTATCCAATAACAAAATTGGTGACTCCACTAGGGATCAATCCCATTTTCTTTGTGGCTTTTGGTGTTTTTCTGTGGCCATTTTCTTTGGTTTTACTTTTCTCGTGTCCTGTCAATCTCTGAGTCTTTAGGATATCCTGATAGAGAAAGTTGATATGGAAAACTTTCTCTCTCTCCCATACATAGGATTCATTGAATGAAAAGTTGTCTTTTTCATTATCCTCCTTGCATTGTTGGGTCAGAGGCACACAACATAAGTTTCATTTCTGTTACCTTTGAGTAAACAATAGCTCTTAATAACACTGCGTAATCATAAAATTTATCTAGTAACTCTTTTCTAAGGCTCTTTTACACCAACATTTAGCTAGGCTAGCGCTTTGGAGTAGGAAGAGAGATACACTCTCCAAAAGCACAAAACACACAATAGCATCTTGTGTTAGGGAGTGTTAAATTTCATTTGCAACATTTTGTCCTGGGAAGCTCTTCTCACACAAGGGTCAAACACTAGGTCGCATTGATATTGGCAGAGTTACTCACCCTGCTTTGTTGATATCAGTGTAGATATTGCACATATTATGAGGATCGCTCGGAGGTATACCCACAATTATGAGTGGAAGCCTTTTGAGTTGATTGCGGGATAGATACCCTGCCCTTGCATGTGGATCAGACCGTCAATTGTCCCCCCAGGATTTATTGTTGTTGGTGGTGACCTTAGTGGCCTTTCTTTCTAGGTTCTTACCCGAGGTGACTATGGAGGGGAAAGTCTTCAAGGTACCTGGAATTGACGTTGACCAAAATCACTCGGGCTCCTTGGAGGGTATACCCATGATTATGTGTGGGAGCTTGCACCAGGGTGTAAGTCCATTAAGCAGGTCGTCAGCGTAACTTTCCCACCCTAGCCTAGCCCCTTCTCATCTCGTTGTTGCGACGTTGGATTTCATCACCAACTAGTGGCTTCGAAATTAGAAGCTCTTGTTTGCTTGGTGATTGCTTCCTATATTTTGTTTACTAGCACGTGTTTTTTGTTTCTCGAAGTTGACAATCAGATTTTCTTCGCGAAACTTGTCACTCGTTTACAATAGCTCCCCCACATCATTCACGTAGAATGCAGGGTTTATATCTAGAGCATCTGGATGGTTCTCGACCCTTTCCTACAGGTACACCTGAGGGCTCTCCTCGGCAAAGTGAAGTCACAGTCGTCACCACACCACAAGTGGAATGAGACTCTCTAGAACCTTTCCGAATTACCAATACTAGAGAGGATTTTCGACTTCACCCTGGTTCTGAGCGACCATTTATGCGCCTGAATTCTTCCAGAGAATTAGTTGTTACATCTTTTGGATCACCCGTTGGGCCTTTCCCTGGCATAGAAGGCCAAGATCCTTTTTGGTCTACATGTGTTTTTCGAAGGGACCTTTTTGGTCCAGGTTCCCCTGTGATTTCTGAGATTAATCCACCCGTGATTTTCGAAATCTCTAATTTAGAGACAGTACCATTAACTACCACTTATCACTTTACTGTCCCTATTGAAATGGCCCATCTCACGAACACTACGAGTGTCCCAACCGGGTTCACTGTGGCTGGTCTTCCTCCTATAAACACGCAGCAAATGCCCAATGTCACTTCGACACTACCACTCGGATACCATGCGTTGAATGCTTCTATACCAACACCTCCGCAAACCCCATCCAGTTCTCTCGGTGGTCCTTATTTTCCTGAGCACCCTATTACCGGTTTTATTCCGACACTCCCCCAATTTCCTATTGGCAATCCTAATCCTAGTGGCACTATCCCGTCCATTACACCGAACTTGCAGATTCTTGTTGGTGGACAAGGTGGTACAATTCAACCTCCTCTTACCTGACACATTTCAGTTACTACACAACCTTCGATTGGGACACAACTTCCAGTTGGAACTACACCTATGATAGGGGGACCAACCCCACCTTTTGGGAAAAATATACCTCCCTCTTTGGCCCAGTATTAGAATCAGATGATACAAAATCCTCCTCAAATGACTGGGGGGCAGTAGTTTCCTGTCCCTACTATAGGCCAACCATATCCAGGTATACCCAATCCTATTTGGGGTACGAATGCTCAAACTCATATCCCCACTCAAGGTTACAATTCTGGGAGCTACTATCCTCTCCAACCACCACCAAATCTGCATGGGTCTTCCCATTATGGGCAGACTACTTACGGCTCTACTAGTTTTCCGGCAGGACTTCCACCCCAAAGCCACCAGTACCTGCAGGTGAATCGACAGTTACCTTTTCTTGCTACTTTGGATTTGTCGGATTTGTCTAGGATTTTAAATGATCCTATTCTTCACTCTCCCCAATGGCCTGTTATTCTAGCCAAGCTTCCATCGGACATTCCTAAATTTGATGGCAAAGTGGGAGAGGACCCAAACAATCACGTTATGACTTTTCACTTATGGTGTTCATCCAATTCGTTGATGGATGACTCTATTCATTTACGTCTTTTTCAATGAACCCTTACCGGTTCTGCTGTGAAGTGGTATATCGAATTGCCACACAGTTTCTTCTCTGATTTCAACACCCTAGCTATGGATTTCCTTACACATTACCAGTTACTGATCCGTTATGATACCGGGACTGAGATTTTGGCTTCCTTCAAACAGACTAAAGGCACTCATATATCAGATCATATCCATGAGTGGCAAAGGAGATAACGTCTCATTAAACTTGAACTTCCCGATCAATTACTAGCAGAATGGTTTACAAAATCATTTGTGAACGAAATTGGTAAAGATATTTCCATGGGTGGCGTTGTCACAGAGGAGCAGGCTATAAGTCGTGCTCAATATATTGATATCGTTTATTCGCAAACGTGAACACTTTACGATTTACTACCTGAATTACCTTGTCCTAATACTTCCAGCACTTCAGCTACTCCAGTTGCCTCACATGCAGTTGATGGTGTGATTGGTACTACCCAAGCCCAATCACATTTTGTTTCGAGTAAAACCCCTAAATATGCTTCTTCTAATGTTCAAAATGTTCCGTCTCCTGCCACTCCCACCGGAAAAACTTCTGAGGTAAATGTTGTTCAATCTACCCCAGCCAGTAAAAACAAATCTAAAAAGGGGAGAGGCAAGAATAAGGAGGGAAAAAATAATAATCAAGCAGAGAAAACTAAAACCACTCCTGTTGATGATTGGGATAAGCGCAAATCACGATACCCTTGCCTTATCTGTGGTGATGATCATTACACGAAGGATTGTCCATGACGTGCCGAGGTCAGTAAGTTCCTTCATGGAACTCCAAAACCACCTGCACTGGCTGTCTTGTCCCAACCCTTCTCATCTCAACAACAGGCTCAGTTGGTCATTCAAGACCAACCCTCCTCTTCTATGACATCATATGTTTTGATGTGTACTGGTGATTCTAAGCAGAAAAACGTTGCACTCACGACTCGAGCTAAAGATTATTTTTCATCTAAGGAGAAGGTTGATTATTTACCTCCTACTTTAGTACATCCCTCTCCCGCAACTCCACCTACTAACGGTCCACTTCATATCGAACGACTGAGCCTTGATACAGTTCTGCGACCACCTCCAAAAGGTTTCATTAGGAAATTAGCTTTCAATCCTCATGCTCGTGTGGCCCAGAACTACAGTATTATTGAAGATCTAGCCCAAGCACCCTCAACAATGTCAACCCTTGAAGTCCTTCGGTCTTGTCCTGCACAACAGATGGCACTGTTGAAAGCTATAGGTGGAATTGACCCAACGGATACGAATTTAATAGTCTTTGACTTGGATGATTACATTCCAAGGTTACCCCTTCAACTTGCATTCCAGATACAGGTTGTTGTCTATGACAAGAACATTTTCCGAACTGTTATTGACGAGGGTGCCTCAACTTGTGTTATGTCTCTTGCTTGTTGGAAAGCCATTGGCTCTCCTCCTTTGAATGAATCCCATAACACTATTAAAGCCTTCAATGGCTCTGGTTTTAAGCCCTACGGTATTCTTCCTTTGTTTCCAATCACGTTAGAAGGTAAAATGGTCCAAGTCGAAGTGGAAGTCTTTGATGCTCCCCTTGATTATAATCTTTTTCTTGGCCATAGCTGGATCGATTCCATGCACACTGTTGTGTTAACACTTTTTTGTGTAGTACGTTTCCCTCACCAAGGAAAGGTTGTTACGGTTGGCCAACTTTCTTTCTTCAATTCTGATACCCACACTGGAAACATGTCATTTATTGCTAAAACCCCACTGGGTTATGAGAATGTCGGTGTCAGGATTTTAAAGGACTCCTCGTTAATGGGTACTTTTCCCATTCCACTACCCGATGTTCCACGCCTGTTAGTTTCTTCTATCAACATGATCTCCACCGTGCCTCACGAACTTCCTATGTCTCGCGACCCCTAGATATTCCCTGACCCTAGAGATCATCTTCATCTCGACGACGTCATGCCGTTAAGTCCAGTTGAATCTGCCTATCAGGTCATTCAATTGACAACACCTTCTACCCCCTCTCTTGATGAGTTGTCTCCCGATCCTTTTCGTGTTATTTTTCCCACTGATGAGATGATCATGTCTATCATGGAGGAAACCCCTTGGGATGATGGGCATCATCGTTCCATATTCTTTCTAGAACAACACACTCTTGAGAACTATCAATGGATTTTGACTCCATCGACCGTTGTTGTCATCTTGATGGTTCTCGCGACTCCACACAATGTGTTTGCTGAAGGGAACTTAAGTAATATCTTTCCCACGATTCCCATTGACATATCCATCAAACCTGGGATTGTTGAAAATGTCCATATTGGAGATTCGTGTTCTTCCGACGAAATAGTCACCTATACGTCTCTTTTCAAATAATTTCATGACATCTTCGCCTGGAGTTACAAAGAGATGTCAGGTATTGACCCTGCAATTGTTGTACATGAGATAAAGACATACCCTGGCGCTAAACTTGTTCGGCAACGCCTTCGTTTAGTTAATCCACGTAAAGCGGCTGCTATCAAACTTGAAGTTGAGAAACTTATGAAAGCCAACTTTATTTATCCAGTGGCTCTTACCGAATGGGTTTCTAATCCTGTCCCAATTGACAAGAAAGGCGACAGTATTCATGTATGTGTTGATTATAGAGATATTAACAAAGCTTGTCCCAAAGACAACTTTCCTACCCCTTTCGTCGATCAGATTGTCGATGATTGTGCCGGAAGTGAAATATTCTCTCTCATGGATGGTTTCTCCGACTATAATCAAATTAATATTGCTCCTGAGGATCAACATAAAACTGCTTTTATTTGTCCTTGGGGTACTTTTGCCTATAGGAAACTTCCTTTCGGTCTTAAGAACGTTGGCGCGACGTTTCAACGTGCTATGTCTTATGCTTTTCATGATATCAAGCATATCGTTCAACCCTATTTGGACGATTTACCAGCTCATTCTATGCGCAGAGTCGATCACCCTACCCACCTCCGGGCCATTTTCGTTTGTTGTCGGTTCTATCGTATACGTTTAAATCCTCATAAATGTGTTTTTTGCATAGAATCCAGCCGTCTTCTAGGTTTGATCATTTCACGTCAAGGGATTCGGGTGGATCCTATTAAGTTTGAGGCGATCCTTAATCTCCCTCCTCCTTCTACACTATGCCAGTTGCAAAGTTTGCAGGGGAAAGCAAACTTTCTTCATCGTTTTATCCCTAATTACGTCGAGATCACTCGTGGTTTTACGTGGCTACTAAAGAACGATTCAGAGTTCATTTGGGATACCATTGCCAACAATGCTTTTGAATATTTAAAGTTGTCCCTAACGCGAGCTCCGCTTCTCTTTCCTCTTGATTACAGTCGTGATTATTTCCTTTATCTTGCTGCCTCGGAGTACACTATTGGCATGGTTCCCGTCCAAGAAGATGATGCGCATGATGAACATGTTATTTATTACTTGATTCAAAGTCTCACACCTACTGAAATCAAGTATCAACATGTCGAAAAAATGGCTTTGGCTACCGTTCAAGCCGTCCAATGCTTTCGGCATTATATCCTCTCACGCAAGACTACGGTGATTTCTCATTGCAACCCTATGCAACATATTTTGACACGTCAATTGCTAGGGGGAAAATACTCCAAATGGATTGTCATACTCCAGGAGTTTGACTTGGAATTCGACCGCGCCAAGTTAAAGAAATCCTTAGATTTTGCTGAGTTGATATGCGATTTTCGTCCTTCTGCAACGAAAAATGTAGCAGTATATTCATTACCTGATGAATCTCTTTTCCTTATTAGCACTGACGATATTTGGTATGGGGATACCATTATATATCTCCAAACTCAGAATTTTCGGCCTACTTTGTCTAGCACTGAATGGCGTCGCATACACTATCAAGCTCGTCAATACATTATCCTCGGGGATACTCTTTACCATCGGGGAATTGACTCTGTTTTTCGACGTTGTTTAACATTCGACGAAGACGAGAAAGCTCTGAATGACTGCCATTCCAGAGCATGTGGTGGTCATATGTCTGGGTATGCTACTACCCAGAAGATCTTACACGCAGGATATTTTTGTCCTTCTTTGTTTAATGACTGAATTACTGTCGTTTAGAAATGCCATGCCTGCCAGACCTACAATCAGAAAATTCAGTCACATCCTGCTCCTCTTCACCCTGTGGTCTCAGTTGGTCCTTTTGCGAAATGGGGCATTGATTTCATGACATGTCACCCTCACTCGGTCGGGGGGGCATGGTTACATCATTGTATCCGTTGATTACTTTACAAAATGGGCCGAGGTGATGCCGACATTCGATAATACTGGAAAGACCGCAACATTGTTTCTTTTTAATCATGTCATAGCTCATTTTGGTGTTCCTCAAGCTATCGTCACTGATCACGGTAGCCACTTTAGGAATTTTATGATGTCTGAACTTACGGAAAAGTTGGGTCTTCACCATGATAACTCAACACCCTATTATCCACAAGATAATGGTCAAGTCGAAGTGATCAACAAAGTTCTCATAACTATGCTTCAACGGATGATAGGGATTCATAAAACAAGTTGGCACACAATGTTGTTTTCGGCATTGTGGGCGTACCAAACATCTGTCAAGTCCACTACTGGGTTTACGCCTTTTCGGTTAGTATATGGTGTGAAATCCATTCTTCCTATAGAATGTGAGATACCCTCTCTGAAGCTAGTTGTTGAACTCCTACCCAACACTTCTGCTGAAGAAGAACGTCTATTGTATCTTATGTTATTAGACGAAACTTGGCATGACGCCAATCTAGTAATAGAAGCCCAGAAAAAGCATGTTAAAGCCCAATATGACAAGCATGTCAAGCCTCACGTTTTCTCCGAAGGTGATCTTGTTCTTCTCTATGAATAGGATTGAGATGTGTTAGGAGCTGGAAAATTCGAACCCATGTGGCGAGGTCCTTATATTGTTAACCGAGTTTTGGAAAAAGGAGCATATGAGTTGGTAGATTACGATGGTATCCCTTTGAGTGAACCCAAGAATGGGTTGTACTTGAAGAAGTACTATGCATAAACCATCTGTGCACA
>JZKD02S1907656.1:8721-21287 GCA_000966675.3 Picea glauca
TGAAATAGCTTCTTCCAGCTCTCCTTGTCCAACCCCTTTTCTCAAGTAATCTACATTGATTATGCTTCAATGGAATCTCACTTATGGGATCAAAAGTTTGATGTAATTCTCAATATCCATATATTGTATGTTGCCTATGAGATCATAGGTTTCATACTTCCAGTATTTTCATGTACCTTTCACCATGAGAAGGCCTCCTTATATACGCTTTGATAGGCCCAACTACTTGAGAGATCTTTGGGATAAGTTGAGGATTCCTCTCCTTCAGTTGTGGATCTTCCCTAAGATCATTCCTTGAACTCATATTCGAATCCAACCAACTTCAGAGATTGAGGGGATTCTTCCTTGATTTCCTCCAACAAACCAAATTTCACCCAAAAAAGGTCAACGCTCCCTCAAAAGTGACACGGAGCATTGGAACGCTCCCCTAGAAGAGGGTACAAAACACTAGCACTCCCTGGCAATATGTAGGGGAGAACTCCTTTCCAAATTTGACTTTTGAGTGCCTTTTTCAGTGGCAAAAGGCTTGTACTCCTTGTCAATTGATTTCTCCTCTTCAAAACTAGTCTTTGAGGTGTCTTAAGTGTCCTTATGATGTCGTTAGAGGCACGACATAGGAAAGATGGAAGTATGATGTTTGCGACACTTGTGGTCAAGATGTGACACTTGCGGACAATATGCAACACTTACAACACTTGTAATGACGACACTATTGAAGTGAGTAATTTTGATGTGTAACAATTATAATTATCAAGATTCTAATGGGGGCCCTTTAAATTTTGTAAAACTTTACGGGAAGTTTTTGGGGCCCAACACGGCTCTATGTTACTTAAGATGGATTATTGTTAGGCACCATCTCGTCTGCATTCAAAACCATGCATAGAACCATTTTCTTCTTCCCAGTTCCTTATTGATTTCTCTTTAGAAGTCATTTCACTTTTAAATTATTCTTGACTTGGTATCTCCATACTCTTATGGAAATACCTTCACACCTTTTGAGTGCATCAACAATCCTCTACTATTATAGATTCCCTTGCTAGAGTGTTGACATGCATTCCTATTAGCTTGATATCTATCTCATGATTTCTTCTTCCATTATCTAGGATGTTCATGGACTTGAATCCATCCAAGAGTTTTTTCCTTGTCTACTTTGCATGCTTTCCACCACATATTATGCTGATATTAATTTTTCAGCAGTCCATTATTATTTGGATTTCTTTGATCCAATTCCTGCATGAACAATTATATATTTCTAGTCATGTTCTCTGAGTAACCTTGGATAGTGAACACCAACTTATTTCTTGAAGAAATTTGATTTATCCCTTTCATGACTGGTCTTATCAACACTAGTATTATCTTGATCAATTATTACTTTCTCCTATTTTGACCCATATGATTTTTCAACCTGACATGCATATTCAACTTCTATCATTCCATATTTGATGACCTTCATGCCTTGTTTTTGCTACACATTATGATAGTAATAATGGAGGTGTTATCTCCAACCTGTAGGACTGTTCCTTGGAGACAGTGTCACTCTCTCCATGCATACATTATGTCCTTCTTGATCAAAATACTAGCATTCAGATATATATCAATATGTATAGATTAGGTCTTCCCACTATGTACTTCTTTATTTTAACATTCTTTAGTCTTGACCTTGATCCTCTTGTGGAGTAATATTGATGTAACATTATGTCCTCAGATTCCTCTGTTCCTTCTTGATATTAGGTCCAAACTCTTTTATATTCCATAAAACCTTCCTTATTCCCATGCTTTTCATCTCCATATGAACTTATGGTTCATGCATTATCATGTATTGCAGATGGCTTCCTCCACCTAGCATTCAAATTTGATGTGCAAAGATTTTCACCTAGACTATCTTCTCCAAACAAGAATTTCATTCGGGGTTTCCATGCTACTTATTGAACCCAACATCTCATCCAATGACTTTTGAAAAAATATCAAATGTAAAATGAAGAATTTTCAACGTCATTCTTCCTTCTTTCTTCTATCTGAAGACATCTCTAGCACTTTTTTTGTTTTAAATGTAACCATTACATCTAAAAGCGGGCATACAACAAATTTTGTTAGCTAGAACCATGATACTCCATTTTGGTATTATATGCACAATTTTTCCTTTTATGTTCACAAACATATTCATTCTGACTTCCTGTGATATAAGATGCTCAATCCTAAAATATGGATGAATACCATGAATCCTCTTTCTGAGACCTTTCCAATGACTGCTTCCTTGCTCAATTCTGAGCTTTGAGCAGAAAGCTATGATCCTTTAAAACTTGTTATTTTTATATGATGCACTCCTTGTGTAGTCGATCTCTTTTCTCTAAGCTAATGGATCTTAGATATTTTTTGGGCCCTATCATAAAGTTCCCAGGTCTTCAGTACCTCTCCTGATGCAAATCTGAACTAGATGAAACCCACAGGCTTTCTTCTAACCCCTTTTTCCTTCTTTAACACAGTTTTTGGGCACTAGCCCCCTTTTTCCTTCAGCCCTTAATTTGCATGGGACCACGGCTGTGACCAAGTGCTAACATTTGGGTGCTTATCTAGAGCCTTGAAAATTTGAGGCTCCAGAGCTTTGGAGGTTTCCCTTTCCACACATCACAAACATCACAGAACCTTGAACTAGAAAATCCATGGAGGACAATGGATCTACAATCAACATTCTCTATTAAGATATACGGTGGATAGGAGCTTCAGGACTCTAGTCTTCAACGGTTTCCAAAGAACATCACAACAATCCCCTGGAGTGCATAATTGGTGAACTCGCGAAGTGGGGTGGATAAACGGTCCAGGTCTTTTCAACAACTGATGGATGGAATTTATTACGGAACTTTGAGCTTCGAAAGTTCTGGGTTGTCCATACTCTCCAAACTTCCAAAGTGCCCAGTCTCCAAACTGTGGTATCTATTGCCACGTACCTTCTCCTGATCAACGGTCAAGATTAACTCCAGCCTCCGGGCAAGGATTATTTTAAGGATGGAAATTTATTTTAAAATGTAGAAACCTTGGCGAATCTTACTAATCCCTTATATGTCAACTATAAATGTTTGGAGATATTTTTGTAACAATACTCAAATTTCTAAGTTTTTTATATAGTTTTTATAAAATTTTGGTGATTTTTAAGGAAAATAATTTTATCCTATAGAATTTGGGCGAATCATTTTTAAAATAGCGAATCTCATTTTTGGATACACCATGGAAAATTAGCCCATGAGTGAAATTTAGCCCCTAAAATCATGCATGCCTCCGGGAGTTCTCAACTCAATGCAACTACAACACAATTCTCTCGGAGTACCAAGCATGGATGATTTTAGGGGCTAAATTTCGCTCATGGGCTAATTTTCCATAGTTTTTCCAAAAACGAGATTCGCTATTTTAAAAATGATTCGCCTAAATTCTATAGGATAAAATTATTTTACCTTAAAAATTGCCAAAATTTTATAAAAACTATATAAAATCCTTAGAAATTTGAATATTTTTACAAAAATATCACCAAACATTTATAGTTGGCATATGAAGGATTAGTAAGATTCGCCAAGGTTTCTATATTTTAAAATAAATTTCCATCCTTAAAATCATCCCTGGTACCAAGTATCTGGACTTTGGGATCTAGAGCCATGTGTCCCCTGTGATTAACAGTCGAGATATACTCTGGCCTTCAGGTCTTCGAAAGTCCTTGACCTCGACTTCTTATACCTTAAATCCTCTAGAGTGCCAAGTCTTTGGAATACGAGATCTACTGTCATGTGCCCCTCCTCAATCAACGGTGAGGATTTACTCTGCTTTTTGGAGTTTCAGGAATCTTCAAAATTTAACAATTATTGACCAAGTTCAGCTTCTTTATGCAATCCATCAGTGGCCCCACCAACCATACTTGAGGGAAGTGCCACATGGTGGAATACTATAAGCAGAGATGTGGCCCAATCAAGCAGGTGACATGTGTCATGCTCTAACTGGAATAATTATTCTTCGAAGGGTACATAACTCACTAACATGTGACACACATCTTGTGTGTCCATGTCATCTCAAGTGACATCAGCAAGTCACATCATTTCAAGACTTCGGGAGTTCCAGGACTTCAGAAGATTTTACACTTTCACACCTCAAATCTTCCAAATGCCGAACTCTTGAGCTTCTTAACCTTTTGGGGTCCACATAGTACAATTGTCAACAATTAAGGTGGTGACATGTGGCAGACCTAGGTAGTTCCGCGTCACCCTAGGTGACATCGTCTTTCCATTTAATACTCGGTGCTTCAAGACTTCGGGGATTTCCTGCCTTCGACATTTTCTTGAAGTTGTCAAACTATCAAACTAGTCCATGTCACCCCTGGTGACATTACTTCGGTGCTCTAGGACTTCAAGGATCTCCTACCTTTCACGCAACCACAAACCATTCTTCTAGAGTGTCGAAAATTTGAACCTTCTTAATATTTGGACATGCATCCCTTGGAATAGACAGTCCGAATTAGTTCCGGATTTTGGGACTTCAGCAATTTTCTCTGCTTATAGCTTTAAAACGGTCGGAGGGGTGAATTCTGAATGACTTCAGTGCCTAAAATCCATGCATCTTCTCCCGATATGATGATTGTGGGCAATCTGTCTCCCTCCAAATAGATCCAACGACCCAATTTAACTCTGCAGCCCAATACCATGTTTGTCATGGATTATCAAACTGTTATACTCCTAAGCTTCTGAACACAGTCCAAGTGTTCTCTTAGTGCCCTTCTGGCACTCTTTAAATCAAAACTCTCTGGAATTTTTACTCCAAATTTATCATTCTTGGCCCATCCAGGCTCAATGTTGAAACCATGGCTCTGATACCATTTTGTCACATCCCCGACCATCATACCCCTGTTGGGAAATGAAACCTAATGAATGTATATTTTTTTTCTTCTCTGATACCATTTGGTGATAGCCCCATCCTTAATCTATTGGGCTATGCCACACAAATACACTTGCGGAAACATCATACACATCCATATAAACATAGAAATGACAATTATCATCTATATATATATATATAAACATATGCAGACAACATGTTCTATTCATACATAGATTAATGCAGAAGCGATAATAACACATACACATTAGCAGTTGATTTACATTCTTTTATCACACAACATAATACAGAAACAACAGTAAAAGAATACATGCAATAATCACATGCAAAACCCATAAATATATGAAATATATAGGCAATACACATCAATATAGCATATATAAATACATAACATGTAAATGAACAGGGAAATGGGTACTTATATTTTACTTGAATTACACCAACCGTGTGCAGACCTTCCACGAACCTCCCAGCCATAGACCACGCTACTCATCACTCTCAGCAGTGGGTCACCCCCGACCTGGGACTAAACTCCATCGGGCAAGGGATTCCTAGGCTTGGAAAGGACAACAGGAAAGTCACACAAATCAATAGGAAATGATTTCTCTCAGGAGACACTTATGCCCACAACCCACAAACCCTCATTCCCCACACGCATGTCCCACCCTAGGAGTGTACACCTTCACTATCACAAGTTTGTCGGTTGTCCACCTCCCTTCTAGGGATTCAACAACATGTTGGACCAAAAGTCTCAGAGTATTGTAGCAACTACGGGACTCCCTCTAAGAGAACTCACTTCCTCAACACACTCTCTCACCTAGAGAGAGTTGCTCACAGTCCTGAAAACCTGCTTTTTAAATCCAACTCCTTATAAAATGCAACAACAACATTCGGCTAACGCAAAGGTGATGACAACAATCAAAAATGGGTAAGGACATAGAATATGGCAGCAATTCATGCTCAACCAAGGAACTATGTTGGCAGCAACAACCAACCATTAAGACACATCACGGTCTCAGGAAAATACAGGTATGTCGGGATTCACAGGAAATACGCAGGATAACTCAAGTATGATTGTAGGTTCCCAAGGTGTGTGATTGTTCAGAGGTCGATAATGGAGGTCATGCTCAATGTGTGAGTGTGTGCGCGCATCAGTGGGGAGTATGGCCACCTTTCAGAGTGGAGACCATCGCGAGAATGGTGAGAGAGGTGAGAGTGGTGAGAGGAACCCCCAACGATTTGGCTTCCCCACCTAAAAACTGCATGCGCCCAACTTGGCACATGTCTTCCTGAAGCTGCATGAGTTCCACTTAACACTTGTTCCTATTCCCCAGGAAATTAGGACAACATAGGTTATGTCAAACCTTAGCCTCTAGGAAATAATAATATAATAGTATTCCTTTAGAGGTAATCCCTCTAGCTTAGCCCCTATTCCTAGACACTTACCCTCCCTCCCTTACCCATCCTAGTGGAAGTTCAGTCCCCCATAACTCTTTCTTCGTGGTCAGTCTACACACAACAATGTTGTTTATTAATAATCTACATAATTACATATACAAAATTAGGCCCACTTGCCTTAGCCTCTAGGCTCTCCGGCCTAATACACGCATAATCCTACCAGCCTATAATAACTCGACTCACCAGCCTATCAAACATGTTTACAATTCATAATTACAACTGGGCTTCTACCTGGGGATATTACACATGGCTTCGTGAGCTTGAATAAATCAACCAGACAATTCAAGAAGAGAACTTTGAATTGAGGAGGTTGCTACAAGAATCAGAAGAAGAAAAGAACAATCTACGACTATAGCTACAAGAAGTGGAAGAGAAATTTGGAGACTGCTCCATGAAAGAGGTAGAAAAAATTCCATCCAAGACAAGACCAACTTGCGACCATGACAGGTATATTAGTTATGGTTATTGTCATGAAAATGTTGATGGTTGCACATATTTTTAGATAATAGAGGATGCTCTCTAGAAACCATATAACTGATGTGGTTTCCTAGAAGCCTCATCTACACCTTCATCCAACCAGGAGGAGCAGTTGGTCAAACTTCAAGAAGATGACCAAGTGTCACAAACAAGAATGGAGGTAAATGATTCTCCATGTTCAATTCCTTCCCTTATTAATGAGATGCTTCTTTTGTAGTTTTTTAATGGAACACCAAGGGCATTGGATTGAAATTGATGAGGAATATGGGGTATAAAGGAGGAGGTATTGTTATTAATGGCCAAGGCGTCATTCAACCACTAGAGGTTGTGGGAAGGCCTCAGTATGTAGGATTGGGGTATGGTGAAGGAGAATTCTCAAAAGAGGAAAAAGCATAGGATTATTTAAGAAAAGAGTTGAAATCATCATCAACACCATCTAAGAAAAATGATGTCACATCACTCTTTGAAAGTAATAGATCTAGAAAGAGATCCTAAAGGAAATCAAAGTCTCCTCTAAAAGCTTGGGACATCAAGAATATTGCAAAGTGATGGAATAGAAAATCTCCTTATAGTGAAGGTGAGACGGACATGAAGTCACGCAACTATTGCACTCAGTACAAAATGAGTGGCCATTGAATCAGAAAATGTTGGAAGCTTCACCCCATGCTTCGTCACACACTAAATAATAATCATGTGCAAGAACCTATGCAAAAGGAGGCTACAAAAGAGATGGTGGAACATGTGATCATTGTTCCTGAACCGATCCCTGAAGAAGCAAAGTTGTAGGAAGAAGGTCCTTTAAATTGGTTTGGGAAAGCTCTAAGGGAAAAATAATTCAGTTTGATACCTTCAAGAACAATGTCATCCTCACCAACACTGTGAGAATGCACACAAGTTTATGGCCACCGCATCTCCATCCTTGAAATACAATGGTTATACAAGCATTCAATTCATGTATGTTTGATATTTATGCAGTCGATCTGTAGATTTGCATCAGGAATCATACAGATCCTTTAAATGACTACATCATGGGAGGAATTCTCAACTACACCCTACCTATATGGGCGTAACCCCTCTAGATCCCATGGAGAAGTGATGAGAATCCATGCCAGTTCATTGTTCTTTTTTAAATTGTTTCCAAGCTAGTTCTAAGACAATTGTTGGGGAAGAATCAAGGAAGTGATTATCATGGAGGAGCCACAATGTATTGTTGGTAGACTTAAAAGAGCCATGATCTGCAACAATGAAGTGTTTGTAATGGTCCTAGGTTTTATGCCAACTAAGAGAAGACCACAACACCTTTTTGGAGAAGCATCCCATATGCATAATTATATCATGACCTGAGAACTTGTACAAATTTCAATAGCAGTAGTGTTTTTCTATCCCTTGGATCAAAACCTTGGCATTACCATTCTATGGTGTTATCAATGGAATATGAATCAATGGATGGCAATAACGTTGGAAATTATTGGCAATTTGTTATGTCTTTGTGTACGTTATACAATGCTTGGAGGCAAGCAATATCAAGGATCTTGTTGTTTTCATGGTCAGGGAAGATACAAATGTCCATGTTGGTGGCTGAATTTTGCAAGCCTATCATGATCGCCTTCATGTCAAGATATGGTTCTGTTGTGACACTTGTAGCGATGGTGCATCTATAATCCCTCCAAAGGAGGATTTGGAGGGATTCCAAATCCCACAAAGCTTGAAGAGGAATCCACATCTACCATGGAATTCATCCCTGGTTGTATAGATTCACTATGAGTAAAGATGGAGATGCATATGCGGAGGACGTGATTGGAACCATAAATGTCCAAATTGAGTTTTTCTCATCCGAAATTGATGAAGGCAAATTGCGTTTCTTTTATGGTTCATAATCTTGGCAGATTCTTTTATTAATACAAAGATACTGACACATCAAAAAGATCATGTAGTTTCCATCATTAGGGAGATTACAGTGGAATGTGGATGTTTTGGCCTAGATCTTGGTCCTCTACTATTGGATTTGAATTCCAACGAAATGGCTCGACCTTATCTTGTGGTTAAAAGAAATCTTTATCATCTGGTAGATCTGACATGGTGATAATGTTTTTGATTCTAGCATTTCATGTGGCCCCCATGAATTAGTATTCACTGATGTCGTGATTTGAGCTATTGACATTTATGTGTGAGCAGTTGTTCCATAGAAGCTCCTACGATGAGGCGTGATCAACTTTGAAAGCCATTTTTATGAGGTTTACATATGCATAATTTATTGTAGTTGATTTTGAGACCATAGAATCTAACCACTAGTGCATTTATATGGCATTAGCATTAGGTTGATGTTGAAACATTATAAAACTTTTGTAACCACTCTTAAATTGATGAGGAGAGTAAGAGGCATTTTGTCCTATGCCTAAAATTTGTTCAACCTTGTTGGAAACATTGTAATGGGTCTTGTAATCATTGTTGAGTGTCAAGTATTATTTGCCTAGGCCTGTTTTGGAAACATTATAAACTTTTCCATGAGTGTTTTATAAAATCTTGTCAAGCATGGTATTGTTTTGAAATTTGAAAAATTGTGATCATGTATTATCATCTATAGATTTGCATTGATGCAAGTGTTGGCATCGACATCCTCATTCCGAAATACAAAGGTGAAGGAGAATAAGGGTGTGGCCTTTCAGAGACATTTTTTATGCAGATGAAGGAATCAACTACAAATTTTCATTGATGCAAGTGTTGGCATCTACATCCTCATTTTGAAGTACAAAGGTGAAGGAGAATAATAATGCATCTTTTCAAAGACATTTTTTATGCAGATTGAGCAGTGGGGAAGAGCATCGTGTAGTGTAAGACTCTTCCTAGAAGCTAGTTGTAGACATTCAAGTTACAGTTTCTCTCTATACTTTTGGAGGACCAAAAGTGCTTTTTGTGGGGAGGTATGATCCATGAGGATCTCCACACAGGGAATTATTACTTTGCACACCATGGAGAAGATCATTAAAATGTTGATTGATGATAGGTGACAAATAATGATTAATTATCATGAATGATTCATTTAAATTGTAAAAATGATTAATACTTTAATTGAGTGTGATAAGCTATGTATTATTCATTTAGATTGGAAAAATGAGAAATACTTGAAGTGAGTGGAATTACTCATGTATTTTTCATTTAATTTGTAAAAAGTAAATTAAATTAAGTGTGAGAATCCACCTCACAAATTAGTTTCCTAGTTTTAAGGGGAAGTTGGTAGTCTCGTGACTTGGTTTGGGATTCTTCCTCATTATATCCCAAGTAGTTTCCTAGTCTCAAGGGGAGGTTAAGACTCTCCTAGGTTGGTTTGAGATTATTTCTCATTTTGTCCTTTGAGTTTTTATTAGATCCTAAATTTGTGGATCTTGTCTCTTTGGATTATGGATCTAAGGAAACCATATAAATGTCTTATGTAAACTCTTTGAAGGGATATTGGGGAGAGATCTCAAGAGAGCTTGGAAGAAAGTATTTATTCCTTATGGTGACTAAAGAAATATCACTTATGTGAGAGCCTTAAGTTTTCTTTGTGTAAGAGAAGGTTTCTCTAGGTTTTCATCCTTTTATGGAGCATGTGCCACATTTTTGCAAGAAGGTTTTAGCAGCTTTATATAGGAAGGATAATAAAGTGATTCATATTCCAAGCAAATCTGGAGATGTAGCTAGGATGTCTGGTGAACTCTGTTATCACATGGGTGTCAAACTATATGTGTGAGTTTTGATTGCATTCTCGCTTGATTAAGTAGAGATTTAATTACACATATGCACGTAATTATGACAATTTTTCTCACATTCATATGCAATGCTTAGAAATTATTTTGCTCATGTTAACATGCAATTAATCGTCAGTAAAAGATCCTCATCACGGATTTTTGTAGAGAAAGATCGCACAGAAAATCTCAGATCATTACTTTGATGCATTGCTTGATTTTCCTAATCCATTTGATTTTATTTAGAATAATGTTTTGCATATGTTTTCATGATTTACTTTCATGTTTATACTTAGTAAAAATATTTGATTTATTCAAAGCAGTTTTTATTCTAATTGGGGTGGTAGATTTGTTGGAAAATTGGTCTTCATCAATGTCAATGAATATTGGATTGATTTCAACTGATGTGATGGGTGTATTTGGAGAAGTCTCTGAAGTGGTCCCCTTATGGCGTAGCTCTAAGCATGGCCCTCACAAGAAGACTCTTTGAAGAAGTCTACAAGAAACCATTAAGCGTGGTTAAGGATCTCATAGTTTAATGAGGATTTTGGTCATGAAGGATGGAGTAAATGAAGTTAAATCACTCATGGATGGACAGTACTCATTGTACTATTTATGGTGATATGTGGAATGCCACATAGTTCCTCACGATTAGGGAGATATTTCCTTGTAAAGTTAGAAGTCCTGAAGAGTGGACAAGAAGACCTTAGTTTGTTATAAGTCTTGGTCAAAGGGGTAAAGTTGTTGTAACTAGAAAACCCTAGAATCCTTAAATTAAGGAGAGGGGTTACCTAGAACAAGTATATAATCAACTCAAGGATTCATTCATAAGAACACACACACTTATTCATTCCTTATCTTTCTTTTGATATAGTGATCTTTTGCTAAGGTTGTAGCGTCATTTTCTGAAGTAGCAAAGAAGGGTCAATGGTGAAAATCTTGAAGTTTAAGAAAAACCCTAGTTTATGAGGTATACGCGAGTTGCAGGCCTCTGAGGGAGTCTATGTATGTGGGTTGCAGTGGAGGAAAGAGAGTATATACACATGTTGTAGAAGGGAAAGTTGCATACATCTAAAAAGCTCATGAAAATTTGAATAGATGTTGGTACCATGTCCCTGGAGTCTGAAAGAAAGTTCACAGGTCAACATTCTACAGGTTCGGGCTAGCTATAGAAGTTCTAGTATGGTTATTATTTTGTTTTGATGCTTATATTTTCTTATGATGTTGTGAATGATTGAGGCATTCTTGGTATGTTTGGTATTGTACTTGGATATGGTATATGTTGGTTAGTTGTTGAGTGAGCATCACTCTTATGTATGATACAACATTGATATGGTTCCTATAGTTCACATCCTTGAGTTGATTGTATATGGTTTAGGGATATACATGTTGATGGTGATGTATGCATGAGGGGAATTCATAGGCTCTTTGAGATACTTCATTGATGATATGGTATAGATATGCATATGGTTGATGATATGGTATATGGCACAAGTTGTACATGGTTGATTCTCTAGTTCATGATTCACTATCCATTGTTGATGTGTCTTATGGTTAATGATTGATGCATGAGATAATATGTATATTGGTATAAACTTGATGCATGGTATGGTACATGATTAGTTGGTTGATAAGTAGATATAGGTTGATGTGACAGTGACAGAGATAATGATAATGGCAGTGACAATGGAATAGTTTGTGATAGTGACAATTGGTCTATATTTATATTACAGGGCAATTGGATGGGGCAAGGATAGGTGGTTGTAGCCACCCTCCGGTTGGAGCCGTAGAACTAAGGGGGTTGTATCCTCATTTTGGTTGGAGTCTGAGAATAGGGGGTTGGAGCCTACTTCCAGTTGTATTTGGAGAATTGGAAGTTGGTGCTTCCAATGAATGTTTTCTTTTGATAAATATATAAGAAAATCATTCTGTGGTTTTGTCCCATTTGGGTTTCCATGTAAATATTGGTGTAATATGTATTTATTGTGATGTGATGTTGTTTATGATTATATTGTTGATGATATATTTAATGAT
>JZKD02S1907656.1:21377-51485 GCA_000966675.3 Picea glauca
CCCTCTAATTAATCCAACAATTGGTATCAGAGAAGGTCCTTAAAGAATCAGTCTAACCACTGGAAGGAGATCATGGATCATGCTAGGATTGGGGTACCACAGTTTGATGGAGAGGACTATGCTTTCTGGAGAAAAATAATGAAGACTTATATGCAAGCACAAGGTTTCAATGTTTGGTGATTAGTAGTAGATGGATACAAAGCACCTGCCCCTTCCCCGACAGATAGAGATGGAAAGAAGCTCGAAGAAAATGATTCAAGGGATAGAAACACTATCGATAATGGTGTGACTCAAGAAATACATACCAAGATTATGCATTGTGATTTTGCAAAAGAAATGTGGGATAAACTGGAGACTATCTAAGAAGGATATGTGAAAGTCAAGGAAGATAAACTTTATATTTTCATAGCTAAGTTTGAACAATTGAAGATGAATGAGGATGAAAACATAACATCCTACTTTCTATGAGTAGATGAAATAGTAAACCGTATCAAAGGATTGGGCGATGAGATAATGGAAGAGGTCGTTGTTAAAAAGGAATTAAGATCTCTACCAATGCGGTTTGATTCAAAAATTTTAGCTCTAGAGAATGAGTGGACCTATCTACAATGACCATGGATGAGTTGCATGGTATGTTCAGAACTTATGAGATGAGGACAGAGCAGGACAATCCAGTCACGAAGGAAGCAACATTCAAGGCATTGAAGAAGATGAAGAAGAAAGAAAAAAAAATCCAAAGTCATATTGTAGTTGCAATGATGATTAAGAAGAAGATGAAGAAGTGGCTAACTTCGTCAGAAGGTTGAAACCAGGAACCAACAAATACAAAGGTAAGATTCCATTGATTTTTTTTAATTGTGATGTTGTTGGTCATTTTTCTAGTAAATGTCCTTAGAAGAAAAAGAAAAGAAATGAAGAAGAAGATGACCCTAAAATGAAAAATCAAATTCAAAAGGGTAGAAGAAATAAAAGAATTTGTTTTCAATAAAATCCTTTTGATCAAGGAAGATAGTTCCTCATCAGATGAATATGAAGTCAACGACAGTGATATATAAAGGGTATTTTTATCACATATTATGGTATGGGATGTTTTCCCCACTGGATTTGGCCCTTGGGTGGAAAAATGCGAAGAATGGGGTTAAAAACCCACTAAATGGCGCTTATCTTAAGTCCATCGGAGTTGATGTGACCATTTGGCACGTTGTGATAAGAGGCATGTAGATTTGGGTGGATGTGATTTGTGCACTCCAGATCGATGGTTGTTGGCCATATCGAGGCCTCAACATGCGCAGTCGTTAAAAATTGTAGGGCGGGATAGGAAAGAAACCATGGTTTTGTGGAGGCGCTACGTGTCAGCCGGAGACACACATCGGGCCCAAAAGTGGGGAAGAATCAAACTGCTTTTCGCAGCCCTGATATGCGCATGCGCATATAGTGCCCTATCTCAGATTGACAAGTGTCCGACCCACAACTATCCCCCACTCCTTCTCTCTCCTCTGTCTGCCACATATCTCGCTCCCCTATATCTTTCTCTCCCTCACACCTGTCCTCCATTCACTGTCCCACCTATTGCATCTTCCCTTCTCATACCCCACCACCTATACCACTTCACTCCACATCACCTTCGTCCCATTACACCTCAGCTCCCACCTATGTTGCCCAAAAATTTCTCCCCAGCCTCAGTGTCTCCTCCACTTGGCCATCGCACAACCCAGTATCCCGCCCATCACGCCATCGTTCTGCCAGATCCTGGTCCACGTCCATGAATACCTGGCCATCTCTGTGAGTATCCAACTTAGCTCTAGATGGAAGAATGCAGAGGTCGCCAAGTTCCATAGGTGTAGTGCTGACTCGGGCCTTCTCGATCTCATTGAATTAGTTATTAGGGTTGGTTGGTGGTGGTTGAACATCATTTCCACCATCAATGGAAAGCCCAGGGAAGGATTGCCATCTAGTCAGCTGTAGAGCTTTCCTAACACATGATTGCATCTAACAGAGCTCGATTCTGAAAAGAGACTGCATACATAGTCTGACAGGAAGCATGAAGACATAATTCCTTCAATGCAAAGACTCAAGCACGCTTCTGCAGTTTTTCTCTGAGTATATAGGAGTCTTCCTCATATTTTTTGAGAGGGGATGGTTGAGCTCGGATCCCGTTTTGTAAAGTTTTAATGAAGCCTCTGGTTCTTTGGTTATGTACTTGTATTTGAGACTTCTTGTTTAATGTAATTCAGTTTCCTTTCATCTCTCTGTAACAGTTGTGTTAAGACACTTGGGCATGTATGATCCAATCGAGGGTAGTTATGTTCTTGTGATGTAGGTTTGATCACAGTGGCATCACGACCAGTTTTAATCAATTTCTTGTGATTGTTTTTCCCCTAATGTTGAATGACTCGGGCATGGATGATCTAGTCGGGTTTTTATTATTGAATTGTGATGTAGGTTTGATTTCAGTTCAGTGATAATTTCATTTAGTTCCTTAAAACTCTAAACCAAGAGGATCTTGTCTTCTGAGTTTTTCCTCCTTAGGCTGTTGGAAGACCGGATGTCCATAGCATGCCTCTTAATTTCCCTCAAATTCTCCCCCCTACTCACCCTTATTACAACCTACTGACTGAAGTTAGATTGAGACCTCACTTGCCTATGCATTCCAGTCCAATTTCCTGATTTAAAGCGATATAATCTCGATTTTTCATCCATTATATCCTCTTTAAAACCTTTCACTGTGACATACAGACTTATGGGTATTGGTTTTACCTCTACAACAATCCAGAGGTGACATCCAGTGCCAACATTTCTAGAGCTACTGTTGGGGACAAATTGAATATTTTCCCTGGGTAGAACGATAAAGATTATTGATTCTGAATTTGCATTAGAACTCAGTACATCAAATATTGCAACTGTGCACTTGGCGACTCTACTGTGGCGACTCCACTGTCTCAACTCCACTATTTCATTGTGGCTGCTTCTGGCTACACCTGGTAGCCCCTCAGAGAACAAAATGTTCAGATCTGGTCTTTGATGGTGAACACATACCAGACACACTCATTCTGTGCATCATTCACTTGGTGACTCCATGGTTGAAGAATCGATTGACAACTCCACTGGTTTGAAATAAAAAGAATCATGGCTCGAAGGTTTGATCCCTTTAATTTTTTTGTTGTTCCTGGTTTTCCCAATGTTGTTCCTACTCCAAATGAATGGAATGATTATTTGCCTATATTTAGAGAGCATAAAGAGGACAACCCTGCTCAACATCTCAGAGAGTTTCATGAACTCATGCACTAGTGGGAGATACATCATGAGGATGTATTAATGAAGATGTTATTTTTCTTGTTAGAATGGGATGATCGTGAGTGGTATCATTCTTTACCCCCTACTAGCATCTCCTCCCTGGAGCAATTTCATGCAGATTTCAATGCTTATTACCAAAAATTTAATCCCTCTGAGTTGATTTGTCATGGTTGTTGTGAGGGATACATTCACTGTTTTCAAGGTATGGTTGTTTCTTGCGCAAGCTCTGAGGAGGAGCCTGATGACTTGGATCATAAATTAGTTCATTCTCTTTCTTGTTCATCTACATCTGAGGAGAGTTGTAAGGATGAGGACTGGGAAGAAGAAGAGGCTCTAAGTGAGCTTATGGAGCTGATAAAGTCTCTTTCTACAGAGATAGAAGAATTGAAGGCAGAACGTGACTGCTTCCTTTCTGAGTAAAGCTCAGAGGATTTTCCATCCCTTGAAGAGGATGTTCTTGGCAGCTCTACTGAGGATGATTTTGAATATTTCATAGTTGTAGAGGCCTTTAATTCTTCTCCTAGCATACCTTCTATCCCAAACTTTGATGATTTTTCAGATAAGGAGCAACAGATCCCTACATCACAGTTTGTTAATCAGAGGAGCATCCAACCTATATAATAGATATGAATCAAGTTATGAGATAGATATGCAGGATTTCCAAGAGCATGTAGCAGAGCCTTATCCTCTTTTCCTTAAAGGAGATTGTCATCAGAAAATCAGCCATCCTGGGCCTGCAGAAATCACTGGGCAACATATTGAATAAAGGAGCTTTCCCACAGGTCTTGTCTATGATGATTATGACTCTGACCCTTGGGAGAGCCAAGAAGATGAACCAAAGGAGNCATATCGAGGCCTCAACATGCGCAGTCGTTAAAAATTGTAGGGCGGGATAGGAAAGAAACCATGGTTTTGTGGAGGCGCTACGTGTCAGCCGGAGACACACATCGGGCCCAAAAGCAGGGAAGAATCAAACTGATTTTTGCAGCCCTGATATGTGCATGCGCATATAGTGCCCTATCCCAGATTGACAAGTGTCCGACCCACAGCTATCCCCCACTCCTTCTCTCTCCTCTGTCTGCCACATATCTCGCTCCCCTATAGATTTCTCTCCCTCACACCTGTCCTCCATTCACTGTCCCACCTATTGCATCTTCCCTTCTCATATCCCACCACCTGTACCACTTCACTCCACATCACCTTCGTCCCATTACACCTCAGCTCCTACCTATGTTGCCCAAAAATTTCTCCCCATCCTCAGTGTCTCCTCCACTTGGCCATCGCACAACCCAGTAGCCCGCCCATCACACCATCGTTCTGCCAGATCCTGGTCCACGTCCATGACTACCTAGCCATCTCTGTGAGTATCCAACTTAGCTCCAGATGAAAGAATCCAGAGGTCGCCAAGTTCCATAGGTGTAGTGCTGACTCAGGCCTTCTCGATCTCATTGAATTAGTTATTAGGGTTGGTTGGTGGTGGTTGAACATCATTTCCACCATCAATGGAAAGCCCAGGGAAGGATTGCCAGCTAGTCAGCTGTAGAGCTTTCCTAACACACGATTGCATCTAACAGAGCTCAATTCTGACAAGAGACTGCATACATAGTCTGACAGGAAGCATGAAGACATAATTCCTTCAATGCAAAGACTCAAGCACGCTTCTGCAGTTTTTCTCTGAGTATATAGGAGTCTTCCTCATATTTTTTGAGAGGGGATGGTTGAGCTCGGATCCCGTTTTGTAAAGTTTTAATGAAGCCTCTGGTTCTTTGGTTATGTACTTGTATTTGAGACTTCTTGTTTAATGTAATTCAGTTTCCTTTCATCTCTCTGTAACAGTTGTGTTAAGACACTTGGGCATGTATGATCCAATCGAGGGTAGTTATGTTCTTGTGATGTAGGTTTGATCACAGTGGCATCACGACCAGTTTTAATCAATTTCTTGTGATTGTTTTTCCCCTAATGTTGAATGACTCGGGCATGGATGATCTAGTCGGGTTTTTATTATTGAATTGTGATGTAGGTTTGATTTCAGTTCAGTGATAATTTCATTTAGTTCCTTAAAACTCTAAACCAAGAGGATCTTGTCTTCTGAGTTTTTCCTCCTTAGGCTGTTGGAAGACCGGATGTCCATAGCATGCCTCTTAATTTCCCTCAAATTCTCCCCCCTACTCACCCTTATTACAACCTACTGACTGAAGTTAGATTGAGACCTCACTTGCCTATGCATTCCAGTCCAATTTCCTGATTTAAAGCGATATAATCTCGATTTTTCATCCATTATATCCTCTTTAAAACCTTTCACTGTGACATACAGACTTATGGGTATTGGTTTTACCTCTACAACAATCCAGAGGTGACATCCAGTGCCAACATTTCTAGAGCTACTGTTGGGGACAAATTGAATATTTTCCCTGGGTAGAACGATAAAGATTATTGATTCTGAATTTGCATTAGAACTCAGTACATCAAATATTGCAACTGTGCACTTGGCGACTCTACTGTGGCGACTCCACTGTCTCAACTCCACTATTTCATTGTGGCTGCTTCTGGCTACACCTGGTAGCCCCTCAGAGAACAAAATGTTCAGATCTGGTCTTTGATGGTGAACACATACCAGACACACTCATTCTGTGCATCATTCACTTGGTGACTCCATGGTTGAAGAATCGATTGACAACTCCACTGGTTTGAAATAAAAAGAATCATGGCTCGAAGGTTTGATCCCTTTAATTTTTTTGTTGTTCCTGGTTTTCCCAATGTTGTTCCTACTCCAAATGAATGGAATGATTATTTGCCTATATTTAGAGAGCATAAAGAGGACAACCCTGCTCAACATCTCAGAGAGTTTCATGAACTCATGCACTAGTGGGAGATACATCATGAGGATGTATTAATGAAGATGTTATTTTTCTTGTTAGAATGGGATGATCGTGAGTGGTATCATTCTTTACCCCCTACTAGCATCTCCTCCCTGGAGCAATTTCATGCAGATTTCAATGCTTATTACCAAAAATTTAATCCCTCTGAGTTGATTTGTCATGGTTGTTGTGAGGGATACATTCACTGTTTTCAAGGTATGGTTGTTTCTTGCGCAAGCTCTGAGGAGGAGCCTGATGACTTGGATCATAAATTAGTTCATTCTCTTTCTTGTTCATCTACATCTGAGGAGAGTTGTAAGGATGAGGACTGGGAAGAAGAAGAGGCTCTAAGTGAGCTTATGGAGCTGATAAAGTCTCTTTCTACAGAGATAGAAGAATTGAAGGCAGAACGTGACTGCTTCCTTTCTGAGTAAAGCTCAGAGGATTTTCCATCCCTTGAAGAGGATGTTCTTGGCAGCTCTACTGAGGATGATTTTGAATATTTCATAGTTGTAGAGGCCTTTAATTCTTCTCCTAGCATACCTTCTATCCCAAACTTTGATGATTTTTCAGATAAGGAGCAACAGATCCCTACATCACAGTTTGTTAATCAGAGGAGCATCCAACCTATATAATAGATATGAATCAAGTTATGAGATAGATATGCAGGATTTCCAAGAGCATGTAGCAGAGCCTTATCCTCTTTTCCTTAAAGGAGATTGTCATCAGAAAATCAGCCATCCTGGGCCTGCAGAAATCACTGGGCAACATATTGAATAAAGGAGCTTTCCCACAGGTCTTGTCTATGATGATTATGACTCTGACCCTTGGGAGAGCCAAGAAGATGAACCAAAGGAGAAGCAGGAGGGGAAATTTATCTCCTTTCTAGAGCCTATAAGTGAGCAGCCATCACCTGATATCATTCAGCCTGCATCCGCTCCTCATCCACCTATGCTTATCGGGTTGTCTGTTACAAATTTTCCAGGATCTGCCACTCATTCTATGAGCCCGTCAGCGATTACATGGAGTGGCATTTCCTTCATATCTTGGAGCCACCCTATTTCATCTCAACTTTAGCCTTTGAAGAGGATCTAAAGAGTGTAATCATTCTGCTATCACGATTGCATCATCTACTAGTGATCACCGACAGAGTAAAGCAGCTTCCATTCAGGAAGTTACTTGATTGGATATGGTGGAAATTTGCTTTCACCTAGCACCATGTAAAGTTTGATTAGTTTAGTATTGTACATAAATAAGATCCTTGGAGCCCTTGTATGTTTGTTTTCATCTTATTTTTCGGCATATATTCCTCAGTAGGGTGTTTTGAGCTTGACTCCATAACCCATTAGAAGGCGACTAGAACTGCAAAAGGATATCTTAGCGCCTCTCAGCGAAGAATCTATCCCCCATGGAGGCTAATGTTATCACATATTATGGTATGGGGTGTTTTCCCCACTGGATTTGGACCTTGGGTGGAAAAATGCGAAGAATGGGGTTAAAAACCCACTAAATGGTGCTTACCCTAAGTCCGCCGAAGTTGATGTGATTGTTTGGCACGTTGTGATAAGAGGCGTGTAGATCTGGGTGGCTGAGATCTGTTCACTCCAGATCGATGGTCGTTGGCCATATCAGGGCCTCAACATGCGCGATCGTTAAAAATTGTAGAGAGGGATGGGGAAGAAACCATGGTTTTGTGGAGGCGTTACGTGTCAGTTGGAGACACACATCAAGCCCAAAAGCGGGGAAGAATCAAACTGCTTTTCACAGCCCCGATATGCATATGCGCATATAGCACCCTATCCTGGATCGACAAGTGTCTGCCCCACAACTGTCCCCCAATCCTTCTCTCTCATCTGTCCACCACATCTCTCGCTCCCCTATAGCTCTCGCTCATTCACACCTATCCTCCATTCATTATCCCACCTATCGCATCTTCCCTTTTCATCTTCTGCCACCTGTACCATTTTTCTCCACATCACCTTCATCCCATTACACCTCAGCTCCCGCTTGTGTCACCCCACAGTTTCTCCCCAGCCTCCGTGTCTCCTCCACTTGGCCATTGCACAAACTAGTAGCCTACGCATCGCACCATCGTTTTTCCAGATCCTAGTCCACATCCATGACTACCTACCCATCCCTGCGAGCATCCAACTCAGCGCCAGATGGCAGAATGCAAAGGCCGCCAAGTTCCACAGGTGCAGTGTTGACTCGGGCCTTCTCGATCTCGTTGAATTAGTTATTGGGGTTGGTTGGTGGTGGTTGAATATCGTTTCCACCATAAGTGGAAATCCCAGGGAAGGACTATCAGCTAGTCAGCTCAGCTGCAGAGCCTTCCTAACACACGATTGCGTCTGACAGAGCTCGCTTTCAACAGTAGACTGCATACACAGTCTGACAGNAAGAGACTGCATACATAGTCTGACAGGAAGCATGAAGACATAATTCCTTCAATGCAAAGACTCAAGCACGCTTCTGCAGTTTTTCTCTGAGTATATAGGAGTCTTCCTCATATTTTTTGAGAGGGGATGGTTGAGCTCGGATCCCGTTTTGTAAAGTTTTAATGAAGCCTCTGGTTCTTTGGTTATGTACTTGTATTTGAGACTTCTTGTTTAATGTAATTCAGTTTCCTTTCATCTCTCTGTAACAGTTGTGTTAAGACACTTGGGCATGTATGATCCAATCGAGGGTAGTTATGTTCTTGTGATGTAGGTTTGATCACAGTGGCATCACGACCAGTTTTAATCAATTTCTTGTGATTGTTTTTCCCCTAATGTTGAATGACTCGGGCATGGATGATCTAGTCGGGTTTTTATTATTGAATTGTGATGTAGGTTTGATTTCAGTTCAGTGATAATTTCATTTAGTTCCTTAAAACTCTAAACCAAGAGGATCTTGTCTTCTGAGTTTTTCCTCCTTAGGCTGTTGGAAGACCGGATGTCCATAGCATGCCTCTTAATTTCCCTCAAATTCTCCCCCCTACTCACCCTTATTACAACCTACTGACTGAAGTTAGATTGAGACCTCACTTGCCTATGCATTCCAGTCCAATTTCCTGATTTAAAGCGATATAATCTCGATTTTTCATCCATTATATCCTCTTTAAAACCTTTCACTGTGACATACAGACTTATGGGTATTGGTTTTACCTCTACAACAATCCAGAGGTGACATCCAGTGCCAACATTTCTAGAGCTACTGTTGGGGACAAATTGAATATTTTCCCTGGGTAGAACGATAAAGATTATTGATTCTGAATTTGCATTAGAACTCAGTACATCAAATATTGCAACTGTGCACTTGGCGACTCTACTGTGGCGACTCCACTGTCTCAACTCCACTATTTCATTGTGGCTGCTTCTGGCTACACCTGGTAGCCCCTCAGAGAACAAAATGTTCAGATCTGGTCTTTGATGGTGAACACATACCAGACACACTCATTCTGTGCATCATTCACTTGGTGACTCCATGGTTGAAGAATCGATTGACAACTCCACTGGTTTGAAATAAAAAGAATCATGGCTCGAAGGTTTGATCCCTTTAATTTTTTTGTTGTTCCTGGTTTTCCCAATGTTGTTCCTACTCCAAATGAATGGAATGATTATTTGCCTATATTTAGAGAGCATAAAGAGGACAACCCTGCTCAACATCTCAGAGAGTTTCATGAACTCATGCACTAGTGGGAGATACATCATGAGGATGTATTAATGAAGATGTTATTTTTCTTGTTAGAATGGGATGATCGTGAGTGGTATCATTCTTTACCCCCTACTAGCATCTCCTCCCTGGAGCAATTTCATGCAGATTTCAATGCTTATTACCAAAAATTTAATCCCTCTGAGTTGATTTGTCATGGTTGTTGTGAGGGATACATTCACTGTTTTCAAGGTATGGTTGTTTCTTGCGCAAGCTCTGAGGAGGAGCCTGATGACTTGGATCATAAATTAGTTCATTCTCTTTCTTGTTCATCTACATCTGAGGAGAGTTGTAAGGATGAGGACTGGGAAGAAGAAGAGGCTCTAAGTGAGCTTATGGAGCTGATAAAGTCTCTTTCTACAGAGATAGAAGAATTGAAGGCAGAACGTGACTGCTTCCTTTCTGAGTAAAGCTCAGAGGATTTTCCATCCCTTGAAGAGGATGTTCTTGGCAGCTCTACTGAGGATGATTTTGAATATTTCATAGTTGTAGAGGCCTTTAATTCTTCTCCTAGCATACCTTCTATCCCAAACTTTGATGATTTTTCAGATAAGGAGCAACAGATCCCTACATCACAGTTTGTTAATCAGAGGAGCATCCAACCTATATAATAGATATGAATCAAGTTATGAGATAGATATGCAGGATTTCCAAGAGCATGTAGCAGAGCCTTATCCTCTTTTCCTTAAAGGAGATTGTCATCAGAAAATCAGCCATCCTGGGCCTGCAGAAATCACTGGGCAACATATTGAATAAAGGAGCTTTCCCACAGGTCTTGTCTATGATGATTATGACTCTGACCCTTGGGAGAGCCAAGAAGATGAACCAAAGGAGCAGCAGGAGGGGAAATTTATCTCCTTTCTAGAGCCTATAAGTGAGCAGCCATCACCTGATATCATTCAACCTGCATCCGCTCCTCATCCACCTATGCTTATCAGGTTGTCTGTTACAAATTTTCCAGGATCTGCCACTCATTCTATGAGCCTGTCAGTGATTACATGGAGTGGCATTTCCTTCATATCTTGGAGCCACTCTATTTCATCTCAACTTTAGCCTTTGAAGAGGATCTAAAGGGTGTAATCATTCTGCTATCACGATTGCATCATCTACTAGTGATCACCGATAGAGTAAAGCAGCTTCCATTCAGGAAGTTACTTGATTGGATATGGTGGAAATTTGCTTTCACCTAGCACCGTGTAAAGTTTGATTAGTTTAGTATTGTACATAAATAAGCTCCTTGGAGCCCTTGTATGTTTGTTTTCATCTTATTTTTCGGCATATATTCCTCAGTAGGGTGTTTTGAGCTTGACTCCATAACCTATTAGAAGGCGACTAGAACTGCAAAAGGATATCTTAGCGCCTCTCAGCGAAGAATCTATCCCCCATGGAGCCTAATGTTATCACATATTATGGTATGGGGTGTTTTCCCCACTAGATTTGGCCCTTGGGTGGAAAAATGCGAAGAATGGGGTTAAAAACCCACTAAATGGCGCTTATCCTAAGTCCGTCGAAGTTGATGTGATTGTTTGGCACGTTGTGATAAGAGGCGTGTAGATCTAGGTGGCTGAGATCTGTTCACTCCAGATCGATGGTCGTTGGCCATATCAGGGCCTCAACATGCGCGATCGTTAAAAATTGTAGAGAGGGATGGGGAAGAAACCATGGTTTTGTGGAGGCGTTACGTGTCATTTGGAGACACACATCAAGCCCAAAAGCGGGGAAGAATCAAACTGCTTTTCACAGCCCCGATATGCATATGCGCATATAGCACCCTATCCTAGATCGGCAAGTGTCTTCCCCACAGCTATCCCCCAATACTTCTCTCTCATCTGTCCGCCACATCTCTCGCTCCCCTATAGCTCTCGCTCCTTCACACCTATCCTCCATTCATTATCCCACCTATCGCATCTTCCCTTTTCATCTTCCGCCACCTGTACCATTTTTCTCCACATCACCTTCATCCCATTACACCTCAGCTCCCGCTTGTGTCACCCCACAGTTTATCCCCAACCTCCGTGTCTCCTCCACTTGGCCATTACACAAACCAGTAGCCTACCCATCGCGCCATCATTCTTCCAGATCCTGGTCCACATCCATGACTACCTACCCATCCCTGTGAGCATCCAACTCAGCGCCAGATGGCAGAATGCAAAGGCCGCCAAGTTCCACAGGTGCAGTGTTGACTTGGGCCTTCTCGATCTCGTTGAATTAGTTATTGGGGTTGGTTGGTGGTGGTTGAATATCGTTTCCACCATAAGTGGAAATCCTAGGGAAGGACTATCAGCTAGTCAGCTCAGCTGCAGAGCCTTCCTAACACACGATTGTGTCTGACAAAGCTCGCTTTCAACAGTAGACTGCATACACAGTCTGACAGGAAGCATGCAGATGTAATACCTTCAATGCAGAGACTCGAGTATGCTTCTATAGTTTTTCTCTGAGTATATAGGATTCTTCCTCATATTTTGTGAGAAGGGATGGTTGAGCTAGACTCCTGTTTTGTAAAGTTTTAATGAAGCCTCTAGTTCTCTGGTTATGTACCTGTATTTGAGACTTCTTGTTTAATGTAAGTTAGTTTCCTTTCATCTCTCTGTAACAACTTTGTTAAGACACTCAGGCATGGATGATCCAGTCAAGGGTAGTTATGTTCTTGTGATGTAGTTTTGATCACAGTGGCATCACGACCAATTTTAATCATTTTCTTGTGATTGTTTTTTCCCTAACTTTGAATGACTCGGACATGGATGATCCAATCGGGTTGTTATTATTGAATTTTGATGTAGGTTTGATTTCAATTCAGTGATAATTTCATTCAGTTCCTTAAAACTCTGAACCAAGAGGATCTTGTCTTTTGAGTTTTTCCTCTTTAGGCTGCTGGAAGACCGGATGTCCATAGCAGGCCTTTTCATTTTCCTCAAATTATCCCCCCTACTCACCCTTATTACAACCTACCGACTGAATTTATATTGAAACCTCACTTCCCTGTGCATTCCAGTCCATTTTACTAAGTTAAAGCGATATAATCCCGAGTTTGCATCCATTAGACCCCCTTTAAAACTTTTCACTATGACATACAGAATGATGGGTATTGGGCTTACCTCTGCAGCAATCCAAAGGTGACTTCCAATGCCAGCAAGTACTATTCATGGAAATAGAATACCCTGATGAATAAATATCCAAATAATAATATGAAGAGGAAGAATTTGATTATAGAGAAGAATTGTTGAGTGCCATAGAAGTTATCAAAAGAAAAAAGAAAAAGAAAAAAAGCACTCCAGGAAGAACCAACTAAGAAATAAGAATATCATAACTCCAAAGAAGTCGAGAAAATAATCATGAAGTTGAAACTATAGGTAGAATAAGACAAGAATATTAATTAATCACTCAGAGGGAAGTTAGAAAAAAGAGACTGGACAATTGAAGGCTTGGGAGCTGAGATAGTCACTCTAAGAAAATATCTTCAGGAAAAGGACATGCAGCAAAACAACACCGGGATATTGGATAATATCATTAACATTCAAAGACCTTACTATGACATATCTGGATTGGGATACAATCAGATGAAGACAGAGAAAGGTTCAAGCTCCAAAATGATAGAACAATAAGAAGAACCAAGAAGCTATGCAAAAGTTGTCAGAGGTCCCTTGAAAGAAGAAGACAGGAAAACTCAAGGGGAAGATTACAGAAACACTGCACCACCTAGAAGATTCAGAAATCAATATTAGTAGCAGCCATAAAGACCTCAATAAGAAGAAGGATGCAGAAGAGTGCCACCATTCAAAATATATTCCACTCCCAAGTATCAAACTATTTTTCTTGGTTCATGTTATTCATGTTATAATTTTGGGAACGAAGCTGTGAATTGTAGAGCCAATACCAAGAATAGAAGCAACAATGAGAACTATACAAGAAATGGGTATCCAAGAAGATCTCATGAAGCACAGAGTAGAAGCTACAACGGATTTGGATCATTAGGTGATGAGGTAGAATGCTACAATTGCAACAACTTTGGACATATAACTATAGATTGCGGACTCGATGTTCCTCCAAGGGAACCAAAGAATAATATCAACAGTCATAAGAAAGAACCACAAAGGATATGGATAAGAAAGTAGGATCAATTCAACACTGAAGAATGCAATATTTATCTACAAGCTCAATACAAGAAATGTGGATGGTATGTTCACAGTGGATGCTCAAAGCACATGACAGGGGATAAAGACAATTTTCTGACATTGAAAAAGGAAAGAGATGGATCAGTTTCATTTGGGAATGGAAACTTCACCAATATTATTGGAAAGGGCACAGTCAAGCTTGGAAGTAAGGATGTCATTGTAGAAAATGTTTTCTTGGTCGAATACATGAAACAAAATATGATAAGTGTAATTCAAATGTGTGATCAAGTACACATGCTTATGTTTGATTCAAAGAAGTGAGAAATAAGGAAATAAAAATTAGGTAAGTTGGTAGCTATAATTGTAAGGACTCCAAGAAATATATATGTACTAAATGAAATGGGAAATGAAATATGTTTCTTAGGAAATGACGATAGAATTTGGCTCTGGCATAGAAGAATGGGTCGCATAAATTTTGTTAATATTGTCAAAGTAAAAAAAAAGGAAGTAGTAAGATAAATGCACGAGATCTCGAAGCCAACAAACATTTTATGCAAGCATTGTCTACAGGGAAAATAGACCAAGACAAAGTTCAATTCAAAGGAATACTGCACAACAAAACCATTGGAAATTGTACATATTGATCTGGTTGGACTGAAGGGAACAAAAGGATTGAAAGGTGAATAGTACTTCATGCTACTAGTTGATGAATACCTAAGAATGATTGCATTTTTATTTCTAAACAAGAAGTCAGAAGCATTCGAAAGCTTCAATACATACAAAGAGATGGTTGAAACTGAGACAGAGTTGAAAATCAAGTTTTTAAGATCAAACAATTCAAGATAATTTACATCAAAGGAATTCATGGAATTATAAAATTATCATGGGATAAAGAGGCAATTATCAGTAGCCAAGACACCTCAACAAAATGGAGATTTTGAAATGAAGAAAAGAACAATATAGGAAATGGCTAGAACCATGTTAATGAATTCCAAGTTGACAGATGTCTTTTGGGTACAAGAAGTGCAAAAAACAATTCACATTTAGAATAGATGGATGCTTAAAAATAATAGTGATAAGACTCCATATGAACTATGGAAAGGAAGACCAACAAATGTGAAGCACTTCAGATTTTTTGGAAGCAAATGTTACATCAAAAGAGAAGATGGAAAAATTGGAAAATTTGATTCTCGAGTCGATAAAGGCATATTGGTTGGGTACTCAAGCAAAAGGAAAGAATACAAATGTTTCAACCTGAGACTCAATAGAATAGTGGAAAGCATCAATGTGACATTTGATGAGACAGATCATCGAAAGATAAAACAAAGTAGAAAAGATTCAGTGGAATGATATCACGAAGAAGATTTGAAAGAAGAAGAAGTAGATGAAGAATCAGATGAAGAAGAAGAGTAGCCAGAAGCAGAGCAAGAAAAAAAAGATATTAAAGTACCTCCAAAGACACCCAACAAATGAGTGTAGAATAATCATCCATCGGATCATATTATTGGAAATAAAGATGCAGGAGTTGAAACCAAAAGAAGAATCTATTCACCAGAACAATAACATCTAGCACTATTTTCTACAATTGAGCCAAGTAGTTTTGAAGAAGCTAGCAAATATGAACATTGGGTCAAGGCCATGGATGAAGAGTTATATCAGATAAAGAATAATGACACATGGGAACAGGTTCCAAGACCAAAGAACAATAATGTCATCAGTACAAAGTGGGTCTTTAAGAACAAATTGAACAAGGATGGACAGGTTACTAGGAACAAAGCAAGATTGGTATGCAAAGGATACTCTCAAGTTGAAGGTATATATTTTGAAGATATGTTTTCCCCAGTTTCCAAGATGGAAGCAATCAGACAAATACTAGCTTATGCATTCTCCAAGAAAATTAAAGTGTATAAGATGGACGTGAAATCAACATTCCTAAACGAAGATCTAGAGGAAGAATTCTACATTGAGCAGCCAGAAGGATTTCAGTTGCCAGAGAAGGAAAGTTATGTTTTCATATTGAAGAAGGATTTATATGGTCTCAAACAAGCCCCCGGAGCATGGTATTCGAGACTGGACATATATTTACAACAACAAGAGTTCAGGAAAGGAAATGCAAACATCAATCTCTACATAAAGGTGGATCGACACAATATATTGATTATTGAAGTCTATGCAGATGACATTATCTTCAGAAGTGATGATGGAAAGATGAGTCGGAATTTTTCCAAAGACATGCAACACAAGTTTGAGATGTCCTTTCTTGGTGAGTTAACCTTATTTTTGGGACTACAATTATGTCAGAGCAATAAAGGTATCTTCATCTCTTAGGAAAAGTATATCAGAGAAATGTTGAAGAAGTTTGGAATGACAGATTGCAAACTAGTCAGTACTCCTATGCAGACAAGTTGCAAGTTAAGTAAGGATGATGATTCCAAGGATGCAGATTGGAGACAGTACAAATCAATGATTGTTATATTACTTTATGTGACAACTTCTAGAACAAACTTAATGCAGAAAATTGGACAGGTTGCAAGGTTTCAAGGAACACCAAAGGAGTCACATGTTATGGCAGTGAAGAGGATATTTAGATACCTCAAAGGTATAGAATATTTTGGATTATGGTATCCAAAATGGAAGGATCTATCTTTTGTTGTCTACACAGATGAATATTGGGTAGGTTTCATTGGTGATAGAAGAAGTATAAGTGGAGCATCTTTCTACTTGGGTGAGTTCTTGGTATCATGGTTATGAAAGAAATAGTCATCAGTATATTTGTCCACAATAGAGTCATAATACATTGCAACAGTGGAATGTTGTACTCAATTTATTTGGATGAAGCAGAATTTACAGGATATGCAAGTAAAGTATGATGAGCTCATTTCAATACTTTGTGACAACACCAGTTCCATCAGTATTTCAAAGAATCTAGTGATGCACTCTAATACAAATCAAGTATCACTTCTTACGAGAATAGGCTATAGAGAAGAACATCAAGCTAGAGTATGTCGGGACAAATGAGCATATTGCAGATATCTTCACCAAACCTCTTGCAAGGGAACCTTTCAAGTATATACAACAGAAACTTGGAGTATTTTTTGCCCCATAGTGATCCACTCAACATCAATATTAACTGGATAGGGGGAGAGAAATAGAAGTCTTGAAGAAGTTCAAGTAACGAAACTTTTGAATGATTTTCATATATACATCAAAGAATTACATGAGGAAGCACCATGAACATAAATGTTCGTAGAGTAGCAGAGGCTTGTAGATAGGGGGAGCAACCTTGAATGAGTAACCTTTTTCATTGATTTTAAAGGGGGAGAGATGAAGAGTAAGGCATGGATAGATAGAGGCATGTAATCAGGGGGAGCATGAGAATAAGTATTATCATGCATAAGTGTTTCCATCAATGCCAAAGGGGGAGATTTTTGGACAGTTGGTTGTCATTGATGTTAACAAATATTGGATTTATTTCAAATTATGTGATGGGTGTATTTGGAGAAGTATCCAAATTGGTCCCCTTATGGTGTATCTCTAAGCATGGCCCTCATGGGAAGAGGCTTTGAAGAAGTCTACAATAAACCCTTAATCATGGTTAAGGATCCCATAGTTGAATGAGTATTTAGGTCATGAAGGATGGAGTAAATGAAGGTAACTCACCCATGTATATATAGTACTCAGCACATCATTTCCGGTGATATGTGGAACACCATGTAGTTCCTCACAGCTAAGGAGATATGGCCTTGTAAAGTTATAATCCCCGAAGAGTGGACAAGAAATCCCTAGTTTGTTATAAGTATTGGTCAAAGGGGTAAAGTTGTTGTAAATAGAAAACCCTAGAAGCCCTAAATTAAGAAGAGGGGTTCCCTAGAACAAGTATATAAGCACCTCAAGGAGTCATTCATAAGCACACACACACAAACATATTCATTTCTTATCTTTCTTTTGATCTAGTGATCTTTTTCTAAGGTTGTAGCATCATTTTCTAAAATAGAAAAGAAGGGTTGATGACGAAAATCTTGGAGTTTCAACAAAACCCTAGTTTCTAAGGTATACGTGAGTTGCAGGCCTATGAGGGAGCATATGTACATGGGTTGTAGTGGGGGAAAGAGCATATATACGTGGGTTGTAGAAGGGAAAGTCACATACACCTGAAAATCTCATGAAAATTTGAATAGATGTTGGTACCATGTCCCTAGAGTCTGAAAACAAGTTCACAACATTCTGCAGGTTCAGGTCAGCTACAAAACTTTTGGTATGGTTATTAGTTTTTTTTCATGCTTAGATTTTCTTACGATGTTGTGAATACTTGAGGTATTCTTGGTATGGTTGGTATTGTACTTGTATATGGTATATGTTGGTTAGTTGGCTGAGTGAGAAACACTCTTATGTATGACACAACATTGATATGGTTCCTATAGTTCACATCCCTGAGTTGATTGTATATGGTTGAGGGATATCCATGTTGTATGGTGATGTATGCATGAGGGGAAAGCATAGGTTCTTTGAGATACTTCATTGATGATATGGTATAGATCTGCATATGGTTGATGATATGGTAAATGCCTCAGGTTGTACATGGTTGACGCTCTAGTTCATGATTCATTGTCCATTGTTGATGTATCTTTTGGTTCATGAATGATGCATGAGATAGTATGTATATTGGTATACTCTTGATGCATGGTATGGTACAGGCTTAGTTGGTTGATGNTCGGGTTGTTATTATTGAATTTTGATGTAGGTTTGATTTCAATTCAGTGATAATTTCATTCAGTTCCTTAAAACTCTGAACCAAGAGGATCTTGTCTTTTGAGTTTTTCCTCTTTAGGCTGCTGGAAGACCGGATGTCCATAGCAGGCCTTTTCATTTTCCTCAAATTATCCCCCCTACTCACCCTTATTACAACCTACCGACTGAATTTATATTGAAACCTCACTTCCCTGTGCATTCCAGTCCATTTTACTAAGTTAAAGCGATATAATCCCGAGTTTGCATCCATTAGACCCCCTTTAAAACTTTTCACTATGACATACAGAATGATGGGTATTGGGCTTACCTCTGCAGCAATCCAAAGGTGACTTCCAATGCCAGCAAGTACTATTCATGGAAATAGAATACCCTGATGAATAAATATCCAAATAATAATATGAAGAGGAAGAATTTGATTATAGAGAAGAATTGTTGAGTGCCATAGAAGTTATCAAAAGAAAAAAGAAAAAGAAAAAAAGCACTCCAGGAAGAACCAACTAAGAAATAAGAATATCATAACTCCAAAGAAGTCGAGAAAATAATCATGAAGTTGAAACTATAGGTAGAATAAGACAAGAATATTAATTAATCACTCAGAGGGAAGTTAGAAAAAAGAGACTGGACAATTGAAGGCTTGGGAGCTGAGATAGTCACTCTAAGAAAATATCTTCAGGAAAAGGACATGCAGCAAAACAACACCGGGATATTGGATAATATCATTAACATTCAAAGACCTTACTATGACATATCTGGATTGGGATACAATCAGATGAAGACAGAGAAAGGTTCAAGCTCCAAAATGATAGAACAATAAGAAGAACCAAGAAGCTATGCAAAAGTTGTCAGAGGTCCCTTGAAAGAAGAAGACAGGAAAACTCAAGGGGAAGATTACAGAAACACTGCACCACCTAGAAGATTCAGAAATCAATATTAGTAGCAGCCATAAAGACCTCAATAAGAAGAAGGATGCAGAAGAGTGCCACCATTCAAAATATATTCCACTCCCAAGTATCAAACTATTTTTCTTGGTTCATGTTATTCATGTTATAATTTTGGGAACGAAGCTGTGAATTGTAGAGCCAATACCAAGAATAGAAGCAACAATGAGAACTATACAAGAAATGGGTATCCAAGAAGATCTCATGAAGCACAGAGTAGAAGCTACAACGGATTTGGATCATTAGGTGATGAGGTAGAATGCTACAATTGCAACAACTTTGGACATATAACTATAGATTGCGGACTCGATGTTCCTCCAAGGGAACCAAAGAATAATATCAACAGTCATAAGAAAGAACCACAAAGGATATGGATAAGAAAGTAGGATCAATTCAACACTGAAGAATGCAATATTTATCTACAAGCTCAATACAAGAAATGTGGATGGTATGTTCACAGTGGATGCTCAAAGCACATGACAGGGGATAAAGACAATTTTCTGACATTGAAAAAGGAAAGAGATGGATCAGTTTCATTTGGGAATGGAAACTTCACCAATATTATTGGAAAGGGCACAGTCAAGCTTGGAAGTAAGGATGTCATTGTAGAAAATGTTTTCTTGGTCGAATACATGAAACAAAATATGATAAGTGTAATTCAAATGTGTGATCAAGTACACATGCTTATGTTTGATTCAAAGAAGTGAGAAATAAGGAAATAAAAATTAGGTAAGTTGGTAGCTATAATTGTAAGGACTCCAAGAAATATATATGTACTAAATGAAATGGGAAATGAAATATGTTTCTTAGGAAATGACGATAGAATTTGGCTCTGGCATAGAAGAATGGGTCGCATAAATTTTGTTAATATTGTCAAAGTAAAAAAAAAGGAAGTAGTAAGATAAATGCACGAGATCTCGAAGCCAACAAACATTTTATGCAAGCATTGTCTACAGGGAAAATAGACCAAGACAAAGTTCAATTCAAAGGAATACTGCACAACAAAACCATTGGAAATTGTACATATTGATCTGGTTGGACTGAAGGGAACAAAAGGATTGAAAGGTGAATAGTACTTCATGCTACTAGTTGATGAATACCTAAGAATGATTGCATTTTTATTTCTAAACAAGAAGTCAGAAGCATTCGAAAGCTTCAATACATACAAAGAGATGGTTGAAACTGAGACAGAGTTGAAAATCAAGTTTTTAAGATCAAACAATTCAAGATAATTTACATCAAAGGAATTCATGGAATTATAAAATTATCATGGGATAAAGAGGCAATTATCAGTAGCCAAGACACCTCAACAAAATGGAGATTTTGAAATGAAGAAAAGAACAATATAGGAAATGGCTAGAACCATGTTAATGAATTCCAAGTTGACAGATGTCTTTTGGGTACAAGAAGTGCAAAAAACAATTCACATTTAGAATAGATGGATGCTTAAAAATAATAGTGATAAGACTCCATATGAACTATGGAAAGGAAGACCAACAAATGTGAAGCACTTCAGATTTTTTGGAAGCAAATGTTACATCAAAAGAGAAGATGGAAAAATTGGAAAATTTGATTCTCGAGTCGATAAAGGCATATTGGTTGGGTACTCAAGCAAAAGGAAAGAATACAAATGTTTCAACCTGAGACTCAATAGAATAGTGGAAAGCATCAATGTGACATTTGATGAGACAGATCATCGAAAGATAAAACAAAGTAGAAAAGATTCAGTGGAATGATATCACGAAGAAGATTTGAAAGAAGAAGAAGTAGATGAAGAATCAGATGAAGAAGAAGAGTAGCCAGAAGCAGAGCAAGAAAAAAAAGATATTAAAGTACCTCCAAAGACACCCAACAAATGAGTGTAGAATAATCATCCATCGGATCATATTATTGGAAATAAAGATGCAGGAGTTGAAACCAAAAGAAGAATCTATTCACCAGAACAATAACATCTAGCACTATTTTCTACAATTGAGCCAAGTAGTTTTGAAGAAGCTAGCAAATATGAACATTGGGTCAAGGCCATGGATGAAGAGTTATATCAGATAAAGAATAATGACACATGGGAACAGGTTCCAAGACCAAAGAACAATAATGTCATCAGTACAAAGTGGGTCTTTAAGAACAAATTGAACAAGGATGGACAGGTTACTAGGAACAAAGCAAGATTGGTATGCAAAGGATACTCTCAAGTTGAAGGTATATATTTTGAAGATATGTTTTCCCCAGTTTCCAAGATGGAAGCAATCAGACAAATACTAGCTTATGCATTCTCCAAGAAAATTAAAGTGTATAAGATGGACGTGAAATCAACATTCCTAAACGAAGATCTAGAGGAAGAATTCTACATTGAGCAGCCAGAAGGATTTCAGTTGCCAGAGAAGGAAAGTTATGTTTTCATATTGAAGAAGGATTTATATGGTCTCAAACAAGCCCCCGGAGCATGGTATTCGAGACTGGACATATATTTACAACAACAAGAGTTCAGGAAAGGAAATGCAAACATCAATCTCTACATAAAGGTGGATCGACACAATATATTGATTATTGAAGTCTATGCAGATGACATTATCTTCAGAAGTGATGATGGAAAGATGAGTCGGAATTTTTCCAAAGACATGCAACACAAGTTTGAGATGTCCTTTCTTGGTGAGTTAACCTTATTTTTGGGACTACAATTATGTCAGAGCAATAAAGGTATCTTCATCTCTTAGGAAAAGTATATCAGAGAAATGTTGAAGAAGTTTGGAATGACAGATTGCAAACTAGTCAGTACTCCTATGCAGACAAGTTGCAAGTTAAGTAAGGATGATGATTCCAAGGATGCAGATTGGAGACAGTACAAATCAATGATTGTTATATTACTTTATGTGACAACTTCTAGAACAAACTTAATGCAGAAAATTGGACAGGTTGCAAGGTTTCAAGGAACACCAAAGGAGTCACATGTTATGGCAGTGAAGAGGATATTTAGATACCTCAAAGGTATAGAATATTTTGGATTATGGTATCCAAAATGGAAGGATCTATCTTTTGTTGTCTACACAGATGAATATTGGGTAGGTTTCATTGGTGATAGAAGAAGTATAAGTGGAGCATCTTTCTACTTGGGTGAGTTCTTGGTATCATGGTTATGAAAGAAATAGTCATCAGTATATTTGTCCACAATAGAGTCATAATACATTGCAACAGTGGAATGTTGTACTCAATTTATTTGGATGAAGCAGAATTTACAGGATATGCAAGTAAAGTATGATGAGCTCATTTCAATACTTTGTGACAACACCAGTTCCATCAGTATTTCAAAGAATCTAGTGATGCACTCTAATACAAATCAAGTATCACTTCTTACGAGAATAGGCTATAGAGAAGAACATCAAGCTAGAGTATGTCGGGACAAATGAGCATATTGCAGATATCTTCACCAAACCTCTTGCAAGGGAACCTTTCAAGTATATACAACAGAAACTTGGAGTATTTTTTGCCCCATAGTGATCCACTCAACATCAATATTAACTGGATAGGGGGAGAGAAATAGAAGTCTTGAAGAAGTTCAAGTAACGAAACTTTTGAATGATTTTCATATATACATCAAAGAATTACATGAGGAAGCACCATGAACATAAATGTTCGTAGAGTAGTAGAGGCTTGTAGATAGGGGGAGCAACCTTGAATGAGTACCCTTTTTCATTGTTTTAAAGGGGGAGAGATGAAGAGTAAGGCATGGATAGATAGAGGCATGTAGTCAGGGGGAGCATGAGAATAAGTATTATCATGCATAAGTGTTTCCATCAATGCCAAAGGGGGATATTTTTGGACAGTTGGTTGTCATTGATGTTAAAAAATATTGGATTTATTTCAAATTATGTGATGGGTGTATTTGGAGAAGTATACAAATTGGTCCCCTTATGGTGTATCTCTAAGCATGGCCCTCATGGGAAGAGGATTTGAGGAAGTCTACAATAAACCCTTAATCATGGTTAAGGATCCCATAGTTGAATGAGTATTTAGGTCATGAAGGATGGAGTAAATGAAGGTAACTCACCCATGTGTATATAGTACTCAGCGTATCATTTCTAGTGATATGTGGAACACCATGTAGTTCCTCACAGCTAAGGAGATATGGCCTTGTAAAGTTATAATCCCCGAAGAGTGGACAAGAAATCCCTAGTTTGTTATAAGTCTTGGTCAAAGGGGTAAAGTTGTTGTAACTAGAAAACCCTAGAAGCCCTAAATTAAGAAGAGGGGTTCCCTAGAACAAGTATATAAGCACCTCAAGGAGTCATTCATAAGCACACACACACAAACATATTCATTTCTTATATTTCTTTTGATCTAGTGATCTTTTTCTAAGGTTGTAGCATCATTTTCTAAAATAGAAAAGAAGGTTTGATGACGAAAATCTTGGAGTTTCAACAAAACCCTAGTTTCTAAGGTATACGTGAGTTGCAGGCCTATGAGGGAGCATATGTACATGGGTTGTAGTGGGGGAAAGAGCATATATACGTGGGTTGTAGAAGGGAAAGTCACATACACCTGAAAATCTCATGAAAATTTGAATAGATGTTGGTACCATGTCCCTAGAGTCTGAAAACAAGTTCACAACATTCTGCAGGTTCAGGTCAGCTACAAAACTTTTGGTATGGTTATTAGTTTTTTTTCATGCTTAGATTTTCTTACGATGTTGTGAATACTTGAGGTATTCTTGGTATGGTTGGTATTGTACTTGTATATGGTATATGTTGGTTAGTTGGCTGAGTGAGAAACACTCTTATGTATGACACAACATTGATATGGTTCCTATAGTTCACATCCCTGAGTTGATTGTATATGGTTGAGGGATATCCATGTTGTATGGTGATGTATGCATGAGGGGAAAGCATAGGTTCTTTGAGATACTTCATTGATGATATGGTATAGATCTGCATATGGTTGATGATATGGTAAATGCCTCAGGTTGTACATGGTTGACGCTCTAGTTCATGATTCATTGTCCATTGTTGATGTATCTTTTGGTTCATGAATGATGCATGAGATAGTATGTATATTGGTATACTCTTGATGCATGGTATGGTACAGGCTTAGTTGGTTGATGTGACAGTGACAGAGAAAGTGACAGTGGCAATGACAGTTGCATAGTTTGTGAAGTGATAGTTGGTCTACATTTATATTACAGGGTGGTTGGACGAGGCAAGGATAGGTGGGTGTATCCACCTTCTGGTTGGAGCCGGAGAACTCAAGGGGTTGTAGCATCCTTTTGGTTGGAGCCAGAGAATTCAAGGATTTGTAGCATCCTTCAGGTTGGAGCCTGAGAACTTGGGGTTGGAGCCTCCTTCCAGTTGTAGATGGAGAATCAGAATTTGGTGCTTCCAATGAATATTTTCTTTTGATAAATATATAAGAAAAGAATTATGTGGTTTTCTCCCATTTGGGTTTCCACGTAAATATTGGTGTGTTGTGTATCTATTGTGATGTGATTTTTTTTATGATTATACTGCTAATGATATATTGAATGCTAATGATAAACTGTTGAATATTGTTGAAGAATAAATTGTGGTTAAAAGTATTATTATTACTCATTACTTATTCACCCCCCCTCTCTGTAATCCAACAATATTTTTCTAGAATTTAATGTTGTTTGTTGACATAGATGTGTTAGGATATTTAGACACTTAGGAGTTAGTTAAGGTCAACTTGGTATAAAGTGTGATTAGGTAAAAGTGTGTTTTTAGTGTGTTTCTTCAGTATGAATTAACATGCATTTGAATTTAGGTCATTCGATAGCCACGATATGTCCCTGACATAAAGTGATTTGGAAACTCATATTCTCCTCAATCTTAATGACTACATTGATCCATGGCTTAGCAGCTGATTGGTCCATGATCTCTATTTAAAGATAGTGGAGGGTCATATGTTGATCATTGATTGTGAGAAAATCTCTTATAACTCTCTTGTAATTTTTTCCTTTTGCATTAATACATTGTTCCAAGTGGTCGCGTATGATGGTGTCGTGGATGTTTCCCCACATGGGTTTTACCACATAAAAACATCAGTGTGTTGATCTTTGATCTAGTTTTATGAGTGGTTATTCAAGGTGTTTGTCCTCTATTGGAATACCTATGTTATAGAACATGGTATCAAAGTGTATTTGAAGCCTCACTCCCATTGTAAATCAATATCTTGAAGCTGTTTTTCTACATCTCTCGTTTCTACCATTTTTGTACATTTCTAGGTTGAGAGGATTGTTTCATTGTGTCTAGAGCACTCACTTTAGTTAGGAATGTTTTTTGTTAAGCTCGAAAAGGTTTTTGTTTTCCTAATATATGGCCATTTCAGTCTGATCTAGAGGTATAAATCCTAAATACACCCTTTTAAATTTATATAGAGCTAATATTTCGATCTTATTTCAGTTTTATATTTTCTATTTCCAGGTTGCTACACTTTTTTATCTGCATATTATCTTTTCCCTATGCCCTATGTGATCTTAGCAAATCATAAGTAGAGCGAAAATGGTTTTCTTGTTTGCATATGCTCTTTGTCGTACGCTTGATGTGATCTCAGTAAATAAAAAGAAAGGGAAAACTTAAATTTTTCAGGTAAGCTAACCGAGATCTAACCCTTGTTTCCATCGAGAAGCAATTTTTTTTGTGTGTGTGAACACATGAAAATATTTTTTTTTTATCACACACTCCAGGTCTGTCTTCCACAACAACAACAACAACAACCCCAATCCTCCTTCTTGATATTATAACGTGTTTTGCACTAGCTCACTTGGTTAAAAGTTTTCTTATTTAATAAGAGGTCTTGAGTTCAAGTCTCTTTTTTGTTACTTTTTGAAAAAGTTCATGAATTCATTGTAAAGTGTATTTCACTTAAATTATAAAAGTGAATCAGTGTAAAGTAGCTTTAATATTTCTTTTTTAGTTACTTTTTGCATGCAACTTTAATTTACAAAGTAACTTGATTGTAAAAGTGATTATGGCTTATTCCATAAAAGTGGATCACTTCATAAGAAACTTATTTGTAAAAGTGAGGTTATTAAAAGGAGGGGTATCACCACATAGACCAACTTCTACTTTCCACATGGCTCTTTGGTTAACATTTATGCCATTTTTTCAAAAGGGAATAACTTTCACATTCAAAGTCCATTTTTAGTGTTGTTTTTTTTAAACAACCTATTTTATCAAGAACTTTCCATCCATACTATCAGTTTCAGCCTTTAAATTCATTTTATATGCATATTTAATATGGATTATCCCAGTGATCTTTTGCTTACCAGTACCAACTAATTCTCAAGGAAATCCCATATGGAGGATGTATCAAGAAGTAAACGATTGTACCAGATTACCATGGGAAAAGAACAAGAACCCACTGGTGACGAAAATAAAGTCTAATGGGATAATAAGAATGACGAAGCACGTGGATTAGTCAGAATGTACACATCTCCTGATTTAAGGTTTCACCTTCAATGAATTGATGGCCCAAATAAATCTTGGGAAAATATTGAAGCTATGTTTGGTAAATGCAATATTATTTGATCCCACCGAATAGAAAACCAGTTAATGAATTTAAGTCCAATGATTTTCCTTGCATTGAATATCATTTATCTAAGTTAAAAACACTTATACTTTTATGTATAGACTACAAAATAGATCAAAAGGAAGACCAACAAATCTATATTATTATTTCTAAGATTGGTAGTGCATATTATGTGTTTGTATCTACCTTTTATGCCACCAGAGAAACTTTAGTGAGTGCTTACCAAAATACCTCTCTTAAGTCTTTTGTGATGCTCTGATTAGAGAGAACAATAAATTTGTGCAACTTAGAGTGATCAACACTGTAGGTACCTCCAACAAAGCCTTAGTGACCTAGTATAAAGATAAATCCAAGAATCCCAAGAATCAATTTCCTCTCCGAAACAACAAGAAAAACAAGGGTATGAAACCCTCTTAGAGAGCCTCCACTCCTAATGGTGACAAAAGAGAAAAACGTAAAAGTACAAGAAAGAAAAAAAATTCAAATTTTATGGGAAAGATGGGCATGTGGATCATAACATTAGTATTGATTCTTCTTATTCTAACTCTTCTTCTCGTGGACATGCACTTTTTTATTCTGGTTTCTCCTTCAATAAAAATTCTACTTCTTCTTCTAATGAGAGGCTTACTAATTCTAGAGCATCTTATCATATGGCTAAGGATAAATCCATCTTTTCTTATCTAAATGAATGTAACGCCAATAAAGTCATTGTTGGTGATGATAGATATCTTAGTGTTGTAGGGTCTGGAACCATTCAAGTAGATAATGTTAATTTCAATGATGTATTATGTGTTCCAAGTCTTTCATGAAACCTTCTATCAGTGTATCAAATCACTCATTTGAGTGAAGGTAAAACTGTATATTTTTCACCTCACCAAGTTGTAATCAAGTATCTAAAATATCCTAAGGATGTTCTTTCAACAGGAGTTGTTGATGACATTACCAGGTTATACAAATTTGAAAAGTTTGGATCATCACCTTTTCCATCAATTTTTGTTGCTCATAGTGATGAATTGAGAAAACTTTATCATGAGCAGATTGGTCATCTAAAATATCGCTCATTACAGCAACTATGTAATCAATAGATTTTGATTGGCCTTCCTCTTGTTTCTTACAGAGATGGTGTTTATGTCGGTTGTTTTTTTGGAGAACATAATCAAGACAATTTTGACAAATGTGCCTCTTGGAATGCCTCGACCCCTTTGTATATTGTTCATATTGATTTGTGTGGTCATGTTACACACATATTTGTCGCATTTAAGTGTCTCACTTTCATCACCATGTGGGAGTGTTTTTCATAATCACTAGACATGTTGGAGGGGAAACCTCTCATTTGGAGGTCAAAATACTATCTTTCACCTTGAGTTTTTGGCCTTTTTAGAGTTTTATCACCCCCTACCCATATGCAGAGGAGTGATGAACCCTTTTCATCACTCATTGCTTATTTCTAGAGGAGAAATACTATCGCCTTGTGTTGACTTCTAGGGGGGAGATGAAGTGGTTGCAACCATTATTCCTTATTTTGAGAGGTTGTTTCCGGGAAATTTTAGTTGGCTAGAGTTTGGTTCAAGCTAACCTCTATCCAAGGCATGGTCAATCTTGTATGTTCATCTAAATCCTCCTTTTATCCTATCCTCTCCTCAAAATTATCTTATGGGTGTTATGCCTCAAATCCTATATAATGAAGGCAATTCTTGGGTGGGAGGGGGAGAACTTCAGAGTGTCATATTGTTGGTCTTGTGACATTCAAGGGGTTTGGAATGAGAGATTGGAGGACCTATTGCAACATCACCATCAAGGTTGTAAATGCTTCATTACTTATTGCTTTCCATATAATATAACTTGGCCTATTCCTCTCATGCTTATGTTGTTCATTTTATGCATGTCTATTTGTTCCTAATTCATTATAGATAGATCTATTTTTCTTAATGGAATATTGTGGAAGAAAGAAGTATTTATTTGTTCCTTGCAGGATTTATCTTGCACCAAGAGATTTTACATCAAGATCAAGGGCTAGGGAAACGAGGACAACTGACAGAAAGGAGGTAGGCCATCTATCTCATTCTTTAATCTTCCCTTCTTGTTTTGTTTGTGGGCATAAGATAGATTTAAGGGGAAAGTAGGGAACCATTTGTTACCTTCTATCTTGGATCAAAGGAGTCTTGATCCAAGGGGGGTTGCACCTATCCGCAGGGGAAATGTTTCCAAAAAAAATCCTATTTCTTCTCCTTCTTTCTATGGGTGTAATTATTTCTTAACTTTCATTGATGACTTCTCCATACTCACTTGGGTTTACTTCTTAAAACTTAAGAGGGAATTTTTTGACAAGTTTTTGGCTTACAAGGACCTTGTAGAGAAAACGTTTGGACATCAAATTCAAAGGTTAAGAATACATAATGGAGGTGAATATGTGAAAAACAATTTTACAAATGACTACATTGAACATGGCATCCAAATGCAACACATTGTTCCATATACACCACAACAAAATAGTGTTTTTGAGAGAAAAAATTGCACATTAAAGGAATTGGCTAATTTTATGATCCAATCTAAAGGATCAAGTCTTAATTATTGGGAGGAATCCATCAAATGTGAAAATTACATTGTAAATCGCACTCTCACAATGGTTCTAAAACATATAACACTAGAAGAAGCATGCACTAACATTATCCAAATGTAAGCTACTTCTGTGTACTTGGTAGTGTAGCATGGGCTCACATTCCTTATGAGAAAGGAAAGATTTATAGCCTAAAAGTGAGAAGTGTATTTTTGTTGGTTATTCTGGAGATTTCAAAGGTTACAAACTTCTTCAACCTCATTCTAATGAAATCATTATTAGAAGAGATGTTAAATTTGATGAAAATCTCTTGGCCTATGAACCTAATTCAACATTTGTGTCATCTTCGTCCTACGATCTATCTTCAT
>JZKD02S1907667.1:44532-55956 GCA_000966675.3 Picea glauca
TCTAGATAAAGACTGATACCTTTCAATTTATTATTTTTAGGTATTACACTCTATCGTCGCCCACTTCTTCTTTCTACAGTCCTATTTCTTGTACATATTTCTCTTATGGTCCGCGGCAACCCCAATCCCAGTCTATATGACAAATGCATTTAAATTTCTAGGAATATGTAACAAACAATATTATTTTTTGATATATTTCAAATAAAACTGTTTTTTTATCTCCTTTTATATTTATGTCCTCATAAATTTTTATCTTCCACTATGCTTATGGTCTGCGAGAGCCCCAATCCTAGTCTATATGACAAATGCATTTAAATTTCCAGGAATATGTAACTTTTTTGATATATTTCAAATTTAACTATTTTTTGTCTCCTTTTATATTCATATTGTCATAAATTTTTATCTTCTACTATGTTGAATGTCGATAAATTGTATTTTCTTAATTTGAATATAATTTTTTTTTGTCCTACCACATATAGAGACAAAATAGATAGAAATTTTCAACATAGAAAAATAGATTATATACTTTCAAAAAATAAATGGAACTCTAGAGGCCATGTGTCATTTATTGTATGGATACCACATGTGCTTCATGTTGCTTGACACATCTCTGTTGAAGTTTCCATCTGCCTCCGCTACAGTTTCCCATCCCTGTGCATTTATTCCCAATTCAACCCGACAGGGACTACGCTGCCACGTAGCAAGTGCTACTTTATACTTCATAAAATCAAAATCTGAAGAAGAAAAAACCATCAACCTACAGGTGGAAAAATACACCAATGTTTGTCTGTCAACCAATGATTCAACCTGTATAGCATATTAGGTATTCAAATATAAGCGATAAGTCTTGGTTTTATTTATTCTCGTCCATTAGGTTCTAATTATTGTTGTTGAAACCATGCTAAGAAAGAAAGTAAAGTATGTCCAACCTGCCAAGTGTTACTAGTCTTATGACTCCTCTACTTTGCATAGTTCTCTTTCTGATTTTTCTAAGGTGTATGCTAGACAATTTGAATTTAGAGACCTTTTATGTGATTTATTTAACCTTGTGACCACCAATGAGAAACCAAATGCCATAAAAATAGTCTTAATATTGGTAAAGGTAATAGACGACCTTGGGAGGAAATTTTGGCCAAGGTCATGGTGCACCTTGTTTTCCTTTTTGCTAAATTTATTGATTTATATGAAAAGACTTGTAATCTTGACTCTAGGTCTGTCATTTGTTTAGTCACTTTTAGAATGCCATTTTCATCTCCACCTCAATGATTTGGAAATTATTTCGTCTTCTGTCATCCTCCAACAAAAAAATCAACACATACGACCTAAAGTGGAAAAGGGGATTATTTCCTTGTTTCATAACTAAAAAAAGGAATATCTTGACTACCAAACCCCCCTATTCTTCTAAGGTTTTTAACAAATTGGGGAAGGATCTCATCACTATTATATTAATATTTTTGGGAAATGACAATGATTTGCATGCCTTCATGCACACCTTGTTCGTCGTGGATATGATGTTGTCTACCCAAGGGTTGTCCATTATTTTGAAATATACCAAATTTCTCTTTGAGGCCATGCATGAGAAATTACCCAATGTTCATCTTCAAGAAATTTTAGGTATCAATCATACATCTTGTACTTGTTAAGAATTGGTCAACACACATATTTTCAACACTTGAAGTTGGACAAATGGGGATACGATGGAAAGGAGAAAATGATAATTGAATGGCCACATCTAGTTCATAAGTCAGACATGAAAGGATATAAGATTTTATTGATAAATTGATGTAATCAACTTTTAGGGTCATTATAAGACAGGATCCCCTAGGGATCTTGGAAGAATGCAAAGAAAAGATGAGATTAACCCCACAAGTCAAATTGGGGACTGGTATCTTTATGAAGACCAAACTATGTTGACGACATATGGATTTGAGGGTATCCCTTTCAAATTTCATGTGTTAATGGGCCCTCATATTTTTTTTATAGAATATTTACCATCGATGTCTATTGTGGATGAGTCAGACTTTTTCCAAAATAAGCAAAGAGCATATATTGCACCACCAATTTCCTTTGCTAATTATTCATTTGTGACTAGAGGAGGGTATTCCTCAGCAAATTTAATTCTATATTTTTATGGTTTTGCTAAGAATAATCCCTAGAGATATGGCCCCTTTCATATCATTCAAAAATCAACACAAAGGTTACACATGGGAATGCATAGTATTATAATGAAGAGAGGCTCAAAACTCAAAAGTTGGCCAATTTGGAATTGTGTGCTCAAGTGTGGCACAAAGTTTTCTATTTTTGTTGGAGGAGGCACAAGAAAAGCGTAAGAGAATAGAAAAGGTTATACCTATAGGTGATAATGTGAATTTTTCCTAATATTGCATTTCTTACAAAAGTAAAGGATATTTCCCTCCAAACCTTGCTCAGGTGTTGCCTATGCTCCCCGCCAAAAAGAAAGACAATAGATTGGAGAGGTTGGGTGTTTTCTTATCATAATGCCAAGTATTAGTGGGATATGTGGATGTCCTTAGGGAAACTAGTAGAATCATATGATAGAATTTTGAAAGATGAAAATCTTGTGAAATTATATGATAAATATCATGGGATTGAATAATATAGTAATATCATTCGTTATACATTGGATGAAGTGACTACTAGATATTCCCCATCTCTTCTCAAAGAGGGCACAACGACTGAATGTGTGACTCAATCATCAAATAAAACAAAGATGTCAGACCCCTTTGCTATCTCCAAGGCTGAGAAAGAGGCCACTTTTGGGAAGGGATTTGAAATGGCCCAAAGGATGGGATAATTCAAGTGTCGGGAGTATTGGAAAACTTGATCAAGAACCATGGATAGAATTGGAAGTAGAAAAGGGACCTAAGGTTCTAGTTCTAGGTGTTAATTTGAAAATATCTTCTCTGTGCCTTAAGATTTATCCTCTCATTTCATGGTCATTCCTACCTCTCAACCAGATAGTTATATATTTTCTACAATGGCAAGGACAAATGATAGAATCAGGAGGTAATGTTAATGGTAATAGTAATGGTAGTTCTACTAGTGAGAAACATTCAAAGCTGCAATCAAACGAGGGTGATAGACAACAAGAGTTTGGTTCTATTTATGTTCCCAATAAATGTGAATGCCAACAAGAAGATTCCACAGTTAATGGTGATCCTCCCTTGTCTAGGGAAGGTGATGGTGACAAGGAAAGAGATAAGGGTAATACAAAATAATGTGAAGAGAGAAAATATAATTATCCCTCTGAAGAAGAGCCTAATCAAAATAAGTCTCATGTTGAAAAACAATTTGAGACTAGCTCAAAGGTTCCTACAGTCCCTATAATTGTAGATACTCAATGTTCATCTACTTTAATTGATTATTTATACTTGTCTCATATTCTTTCTTACTCCTCCTCCACTAAAGATACATCCCAATTGGCTCACTCTTCTTCCTCTGTAAATCCATAATCTTCCAATATTCCTATTGTACAAATAGCCCATTATTGTTTTCTTCCTTGGATTTTATTTATTTAGGCAAGGGAAAAGAGACATTCCTCATGCACCAACTACTATTTTGTAGATGGGGATGCCCACATTTCCTACTTTGCAATTTGCTTTAGACAAATTTTCTACATTTTTTTTCAATTAGAGTTTATATCAACAATGGAAGAACAAGAACTTATCCACTATAAATCTAGATACTTAGGATTCCACCATGACATTGTCTAACATGAGTATGAGATTAATTGACTCTCCATATCCACTCTCACTCTTAAGGTGGATAAAAAAGAATTTGAAATGTTAATTAAGGATTTTGATGTAAAAAAAATTAATTTTGATATGCCCACTATTAGACCCAAGGATGGAATTATGTTTGTTAATGAAGGATTGAAGAATGTATATATTGGATATCTTAGAGCCACTCGATATTTGAGTAGAGCAAAAAAGAAGGTTCTCAATTTCAATGAGCTGAGTATCATAAGGTTGTGAATAAAGCATGAGAAAATCAAATAAAAACCTTGTGGGGCCAATTGGTGGAAGCTTCTACAATGCGTAGTCCTAAGATAATTTAGAATTTATCAAATTTCAAAGATAAAGAAATAAAATAGCTCAAGGCTAAGGTGGCTTACAAGCAAAATAGTGGTGGTCCAATAAAACACCCTGATGTTATTCATTTGATTTCTTTAAGGGATTTTATTTACAAGGAGAATTATAAAATGGTTGATGAATTGGAAAGGTTGAAAGCCTAATTGGAAAAATTTTAAGTACAACAAAGTCCCTCAACCTCCAAAATCCAAATAATGAGGTTGCCAACTCGAAGGAACATATCTGGGACATGCAGTGGAATTTAAGAGAGGCCCATAATATAATTGGTTCCTCCAGTCCTATCCAAATAATAAAAACTTCTACTAGAGAATATATCGAGGCCCTTTTAGAGATTAAAGCCCAAATTTTGAAGACAAACAAGCATATTGAATAATCCAAGAGCATATTTGTGGAAAAGAGTGAGAAAATCAACACTCTAGAGGCTACAAATAGGGAGTTGGAAGCAGATATGGAGGTTCTCTGGAAGAAACATGATTAAATCTATAAATAATGGGCATCCCTTAAGATTGCAAGTATCCATGTAGAAGATTAATTAGGCATAGAATACTCAGTTGTTGTTGGACATAAAAGGTTCATTTCTATAAGGGACTCTATATGTAAAAGGATCGTTGATAAATTTTGTCATATAAGGAGGCATATGAAATTCTATTTAGATTATTATGACAAGTAAAAAGAGTTCAAAAACTTGGTAGATAGTTGGATCTTAGTCATCGTAGCACTAGCGTAGATGGCTAACACCTTCTTAGAAAGAATACATACAATGGATACCAATGTCTTAACATCCATAGGCATCAATGACATGACGTATGTAAAATGTTATTGTAGGACACTACAAAATAGGACTATTAATTTGAACAAACTATGACCTCTGATAATGTCATATTGGGAAGAGGTGAACATGTTTATTACTAGATTTGAGGACATGATAGAGATAGTGTTGCCTTCACCTCATAATAGAGAGGTAGCATTGATATCAGAGGATGATCATGTTACCCCTCATATTTGCATGAGTGGTAATTGTGTAATTTCATTACATGACATATTTTCAAGGGTGACTTGTAGGGATGATGATGATCTTGAGATGTTGTTGATCAGAAAGAAATTTTTATGGTCTTTGAGTCAACCTCACAAGGCTAAATCCCCATGTGTTTTTAAAGAGGTGGTACTTCTCTTTTTCAATTAACATACAAGAACAAATAAGATTCCTAAGAAAGGACCAGACTTACTCTTGAAATAAATATTCGCATGAAAATAATCCTTGAAAAAGGACCATGTGTCTTGTAGAAAGTAAATATTTACAATATTTTACAAGATTATAAAACAAAAGAGTATGTAGTAAAATAAGACAACATTTCCATCACAACATTCATCAAAGTAGAACACATTATTCAATGAAAGGGAAAATAAAATATGGACCGTATATGGCAAAGAACTTTAAATGATCATTTCATTAAACACCTATAAGATTTTGATAGACATACATCTAAAATCTCGTGCTTAAATTTAAATTCTCGAGATATAAATGATGTTATGTCCCAAATTAGTTCTCTAGGAACCTCAAAAAATAATATATGTCTTTTAATAAATAAAGAGTATTGTATTGGATTACAAATAAATGATTGTGTTTGTCCTTCAAAGACGATTGGGATGCGGCTCCCCCGGACCATGAAATGAAAAAGACCTAGAAGACAAAAGAAAAACAACCAAGGGTAAGCCTTAGGTTTCATAGATTACTAGGAATAGAAATGAAATATAACAAATGACTGTAGAAGAAAAGATGGCAAGGATGTGAATAGAGTTGCTACTTGACTCACTATGATGGAAATCTTTTGAACCCTTTGAATGACTCTTACATCTTCTTTTATAGTCTTATTTTCATATTCTTGGAACTTCTTTTTCAATTAGGGTTTTATGTGTCCTTTTTTAAATTTTAACTTTTTTATTTGTGCCACCATCTGGGACCCATCTTATAAGTTTATAAATTTCTTTACATAAATGATTTTTCCAAAAATAACTAGTTTCCAAACCCAAAACTAGTCCCTACTATAATTTATTTTTTATGGCCTGATAACTAATATTTCATACATTAAAACCACTTCCAATGTTTTATTCATCTCTTTACCTTTCCAACAAGCTCTCATTTTCTCAAATCCGATGTCGAGATCAAACGTTATGAGCTTCGGAAGATGGAGACTCAACCACCATTTATCTATCCTCGTAAAATATGGGCCTTTGATTTGCAAATTCAAATTTATTTATCCCACATGCATTGTGGGAGGGTTCTCTTGACATATTTATAAAGAAATTTCTTCTCCATGTTATTTGTGAATGAAGTAGAGAGAGTCATAGAATTTTGTGTAGCTTGTGCACAGAGTATCTTTTGACCACCACATCATCACCTAGTCATCATGCCAAGTCATTGTCCAGTCATATATGTCCATCCATGTGTCACCTGGGGATAGGTCCACTTCACTAGCATGTCTCACCTAGGGATAGGTCCATGTTACTGCCATATGGCCCAATATGGTAGGTCCACATCACTGCCACGTGTCCCAATATGGTAGGTCCACGTTACTACCATGTATCCACATATAATAGGTCTTCACTGCCATGTGTCATTGGGAGGTGTGTCAAAAATAAAGAGAAGTAAACTTAGGATAGGAAATAGTATTTAAATGAAATAATGTTAAAAAATGGTAGAGTTACAAGAATGGGGAAATAGAGGAAGTAGGTGAGGAGATAAAACTCAATAAAAATGACTAAGTAGAGGAATTAGGGGAAGTAGGTGAGGAGATAAAACTCAATAAAAATGACTAAGTAGCGGAATTAGGGGAAGTAGGTGAGGAGATAAAACTAGGTAAAAATGACTAAGTATGAGGTAAAAAAAGGGAAATGGAGAGTGCAATATGGTGAAGGAGGGATTGCGGGATGCAAGACACCAGATATGGTAAATAAAAAAGGTAAGAATGGATGATTCCCACATCTACAATGAGAAAACAGACTAAGTGTAAAAATGAGTAAAAATAAGATAAGTCATGTGGGTGATAATTCATGGGAAAAGTCATGCAGGTGATAAGTCATCTTTGAGACCATGTTCACTCACTATTTCCATTTATTTTTAATACTATTGATCATGCAATTAAGAAAGGGTTTTCATCTGGACAAAGTATCCATTTTACTAGCACATCAGATTGATTGGTTGTTGGGTTTGGCATCCATCTCAAAAAAAACGTTTGCAAAGGGAGAATTTTATTATTCCACAATAGTTATCTGTGTTGGTAAAATGGACTGGCCATAGGCCCACCATTTACATATCACCTCATGAAGAGTGATAGGTACAAGTACCCAAATTGAAAATTCTTGCAAGTCATTGTGATCAACTCAAAAGATGAGTCTATTAAGGCTCAAAATCCTAAGTGAAAAGGAGGAGCTCCAATCATTTTTTCCCTTTTCAAGTGATGAAGACAAAAAGGTATGTGGAAGTTGTTTCTTTCCTAATAGGTTGTTACCTTGTTTCTTTACTTCTAAGGAAGACAAACGCTTAGTGAATCAAAAGCGAATTTTGGTCTTACCCTAGGAGCAAAATGTGGTTTCAACCTAGATAGTGTCCGCAAAAAATTTACTCCCCTTTTTGGTCATTGTTGGGGCTACCTCCAATGGGGTTATGTGCTTCCAATTAGGTCACATAATTTCTAATAATATCTATCCTTCATCCCATATATAAAACCCATAGTTGCACGGGAACCGCTCCCAACATCTCCAACATCTTTGAAACTTGTTCTCAACATTTCGGGAGCTTTGGAATAGGTACAAAACATCCCCAATTGGCTGGGAACAATTTTGGAAACTCGGGAGCCTCGACATCAAGGAAATGGGACTTGGGAATGAGTTTCGGAAAAGAGAGCTTTAAATTAAAATCATATTTTTGGTCTTAATAAGTACCAATTTTCGATATTGTTAAATTAAAATGTAAATATTTATATTCCATTATTACAAATATTTTTATTATATTTATTCAAAATATCATTATAAAACAAAGAATAAACTACAAGTAAATATTATTTCAAAAAATATTTAAATAAAAAAACTTAATTATACTCACTTTATAGTTGTGGATATGAAAAAATTTTAATGCATGCATGTTTGCCTTCAAGCCCAGAGTAAACATGAAAGTCGAATAAATCAATACCCTATCCATGGTAAGAATTTGTTCTACTCTGTTGTTGCTATCAACCAACCATATCATTGAATTTTATTGTATTTTTATATAACAAGAGTAGTATTATTTAGCTTTTTCCAATGAGAACAAGAATAATGCTTCAAATTTACAAAGATGTTTGAAGTTTATATATGTAAAGTTTAATTTTAGAAAGATGTTAAAATTGTATATATGTATTTTGTTTCTCATTTTCTAATCGAATCTTTATGGATATTAAATTTTGAGTATTGTGTTAAATATATTCGTATAATTATTAGCACAAATCAAATTGGTAATTTAGATATTGTAGTTGTTCCAGTAGGAGTAATGTTGTCCTAGATTGAGCTTCAAATATTGTTTCTCCCAACTTGATGTTTCCTACAAATTTGGGGGAAACTTCTACTCACTCATATCCATGTTCCCACATTTCGGAAACTCATGCAACATAGATAATACCCAATGTCAATTTAATTTTTTATCCAAAAAGCATCAAAGATACATGTTAAAAAGAAAAGAGCTAACAAATAAATAAAATCAATATTTTTTTATTTTTGGCTATTGCACTGAAAATAGCTAGGTGATCGACAACCCAATATGGAGGATGCACTGTGTAAAACTTGACATGGAATGAAATAATAAAAAAGCAATTACACCTTAAGAAATTGGATCCCTCTCAATGCTTGATAGATCCGGGTTTAAGATAAATCTACTCTAATTATTTTTTTTAAGTTCGAAAAACATTCTTAAAATAAAGTATTATGAGATAGAATTGAACCTTCCATCAAAATTTACAAATTAAAATAATTTCACTTACTTAATTACTTTGTGATCAAGGAGATATTTGTACGTTGGACCTAACCATTAAGTTGGAGTTGAAGAGGAAGTAAACGTGTTATATCTCTTCATTTGTTTTCGACATGCACCCACGAATAAACCTTCGATCGAGGTGATTTTACATGGAAATTCCAAAAACGAGTGTCCCAACCACCCCCCCAAAAAAGAGGTTATGAGGTGGATTTTATACAACTAACCTTAAAATGAAAATTAGTCTTGCCAAACTATAACGTGGAAAGGTTAACATTGTTCTACCTATATTTTTATGTTAGTCAAGTCAAGCTCAACACGACAAAAAATTCGTGTGGGTTGCTAGAGTCCATTTTTTTCCACCTCTCCTTCCACTCTACTTCATTTTATTTCTTCCTCTATTTTCGTCTTCTTCTTATTTAACCAACAAACCATGTCATTTCACGTGCCATCATTTTTAGTCTATGGTAATTGAGTCTCTCGGCCATAGGTTTCTTTTCTTTATGACAACCCATTTTACAAGTTGCATTGTTATTTGCTAATGTAATTTTATCGTCACATTGTGCATTGTATTCATCTTGGTGTGTGTTCAGTACATGTCCAGGAAGAAATACATTGTCCCGCATAGTTTTTCTCAATGCCAACATTGTATCTCTAGTGTGTGTTGACGATTAAATTCACAACGAATATTGGCCCGCAAAGTTTTTCTAAAGCCTATTATTATAAAAGCTAAATAATACTAGTAGGTGGGACCCCCTCGTAGATTGGAGATCAACTCTGGTGTTTATTCGATGTTATGTTACTGTTCGACACTACTTTCATGGTTGACGATATCTTGTTTTATTGCATAATGGATCAGGCATATTATACATGGCTCCCTTGTTGTTCCAAGATCAAGTTTATACCGAAGTTTTTCATGGTTATCATTGCTGACTATTCTTGGATCTATTACTTGTGACACCTACAACAGACACATGTTAGTAACAAAAAAGGAAAATAAATTAAAAGAAGAAATTGTTCTATGCTAACATGCTATACTATATGCATTGAAACGATTGTGGCAAATCCTAGCCAACATAGGATATCCATGCGAGTTATCGAGGTTGTATATAGCATAGTTGGCATGCATTTCTGTATAGTGGAGATGGTAATATGTGATACGGGTGGCGCTCTTGGAAATTAAAGGTTGTTGGTTTAAAGTGGATGATTTGTTTGATTAGTAGCTGGCGCGTACTAAGAATTGAATGAACTTGAAGTAGGTAAGTGATGTGCATTTACTGCACATCGCCTTTACTCATGTCGTTGGACGCCACCCTAGTCAGGTTCTTGTTCAAACATTGTTGTTGTGGTTATGCTCTGATTTCTCAGCAAGGAGGAATCGCTCGGCCAATTCGCGTTTAAAGCATTTGATTACAGGTATGTTCTTTTTTTTGGCCCTTCATGAGTCTTCTCTAGTTATGAAATGGATGTTGGATCAGGTGTATTGGTTTGTGCCTTCCTTAAGTTTTGCGACTGTGTGAAATGGTGATTGTGAATGAAACGTTTATGATTCTCTTTGAAATGATGTTGAAGTCTTAGCATTACTGGTTATCCTAGGCGTTAGCAGTCATAAAAGTTCTTTGTTATCCCTGTTGGTTTAATTAGAGTATCCTTGTTGGTCTTGATGGGCTATCTTCACGCTTTCATATTGTTGAATCCAATTTGTGGGTTTTTATGGGGTTTAATAATTGAAGTGTTTGGGTCACCACGCATTGTACATTTGGGAATTGGGTTGTTTTTCACTACCAAGGGTTGTGCAGTGAGTTATGTGGTTCCTTCTAGGCCCTGTCTTCACCTCATCATTGTGGTCGTTTGGCTGAGGAGTCACGAGGTTTATACCCCGCCTGTGTCAGATATCATTACCAGGCCGAGTTAGAGCCTCTCCCTTCTGTCAAGGATTCTCCTGTCACAGGTTTTCATCACCTTTTCCACAGGGTAAGTTGTGGTTTTCTTAGTGTATGTGCCATTAGTCTTGGAGGTTTTACCATTGAAAGGAGTCGACTCTAGTGCTAGCTCGGAAGCAAACCCTTAACTCCTCCAGTCTTAGGGTTTTATAGAGAAGATGGTCAGGCCTGTCAGGTTTACTATGGGTTATTGTGGATTGAAATGTATTCTCGATTAATTTAAATGCAGGCTCACCCAATTGGTTACATGAAAACCATGTGGATTTTGGTATCTATTCATTGCTTGTGCTATTGGGATGGGAACTCTTCACTGATAGTTGGACAGTTCGAAATAACACAGTCGCCCTCTTATGGTTGATAACCTAGT
>JZKD02S1907678.1:8246-22759 GCA_000966675.3 Picea glauca
CCTCTTATTTATATCAATCTGGCACGTGTGAAGAGTCACCATCTAGCAGGGCCGACCTCTCACTCTGGGTGGATAAACCCACCTTTAATTAATTCCGGGCCTTCCATTATAACTGCTGGGGTCGACTTCTTATTCTGCACTTTGTAATTGTCCGATGACCAATCCGCAAAAGGGGGTTTGGTCCTTATACAATTACCGACATGATTAATCCTCAATGGAGATTAATCCAATAACAATAATAATAATAATGACATGATTAATCCACAATGGGAATTTAATCCAATAACAAAATAATAATAAGAATGCTCTTCGTAGTTACATTATTTCAACAGCTAAGACTTGCAACAAGGGTTTAAATCCTCTTACTTCTTGTTGCAATCCTTATAGCCCTTCAAAAGAAAAGAAAATTTAATTTTGGTGGAGGGTGTAAACTCTTTTAATCCTCCTAGGGTTTAACATATATGTCTTTAATTTAACAAGCAAAATGACAATAAATTGCAAAAAATACCTCACCAAGATCCAAGAGATAGCATGCAATGAACCCTTGATACCAAGATTATCATCCACAAATTTCCAAAGAAATATCACCAAGAGAAGTCGTTAGTTTTTATTGGTCCAAATAACAAGTATTGCATCCATTACACAAGAGAGAAAATAGTGAATTGCCCAAGAGGGATGAAATTTCAGTCTGGTAGAGGGAGAACCCTCAAGTGAGTTATGGTTTGTGACAAATGACTTGCCTCATATTTATACGAGGAAAACCAAACTCTAGGTTGTCCACTTTACAATTAAGTCCATGATTTTAGGTCTAAAACCTAATACAATGCTTAATTGAAAAGACATCTTGCCTTTTTGCCCACGTAGGATTATAAAATGACCAAAAATAACAAATTATGGGACATAAACCCATAACATTCCTCTCCAAGGTGGCACGTGTGATGGAAAAGCCTCCAAAGGCTAGGACGTCTAGCTAGAAGAGTGCCACGTCATCCCCATACCAAGCAAATAAGTGGGGCTTCAAAGCCACAACACCACCAAATGTGCCAAAATGGTAAAACATCCTCTCAAAGTATGATGTCATGCTCCAAGAAGAGTACACTTGAGCATAGGAGGGTGATGTTACCCCTTCTTCATGTCTTTGGGTCATGTCCAAGTGATTGAGACTTCATCTCAAGTGCAACGTTCAACATTCAAGGCCTCCAATGAGTGGGGCACTGAATCCATCCAATGGGATTTCAGGCCCCTATGAAGGTCCAAGTGGCTTAGTCCCTTCATCAATGTCTTCCACTGGGCAAGGTCCTACATAGACAAATAAGTATGTCCTCCAAGGGTCCACAAGTCACATGTATCATGCCAAGTAAGACACATTTAATAAAAGAACCACCCAAACATGTGCATTAAATCTCCCCTTTCAAACTAAACAAATGCTCAAAGACCTTATAAATTTTTTCCTAATTCAAGTATGGAAGGGTTGTCGTGGTGCCCTATTGGGTAGGCCAATCCCCGAGTCAATGAGTGTTTACCAAGAAGACCCTCTCTAGGCCATGTAGTGAATATGAAGTGGATGGGGGTATGACTTTTGGGCATGGGGTTCTTCACATATCAAGGGTTCATATTGCCTCATTTATGGGTGCCTTTATGGAGGGTGTGTTGCATCCCTTGTTTGCAATGCAACATTTTTCCAATCCCCTTTATTTGTCGTTAATTTATTATGGTCCAAACATTGAGTGCTATGTGTAATGGAAAGTAAAGAGCACAAAAATGCCACTTGAATTTAGGAACACATGGAGTTCCATATGCACTAGAAATTAAAAGACACCGCAGATGCATTCCCCCATCAAACGAGACATTTATTAATTATTTTATTTTTTAAAAGGTCCTTCATTTTTTATGGAGAAGCATTTCATTTCTCTCAAGACCTTAGGGCGGGCATATAGAAGGATAGATTTATGGCTTTTGACTTTTTCCAGCTACAACACCTCTAGGCCTTTAGCCCCTTCTTCCCATGAAATGAGTACATGCCCTTGTTGGGGTCAATGAGCCCAAAAACCCAAAAGATGAGCAAACTGAGGGGAAGAAGCATGGAAAGTGGTAAATATGAGTGGGAATGGTACGATGACCCTTCAAGGAGAACCCCCAGTAGCAAACATTTCCCTGAGGGTGACCCACTTACTAGGAGACCATGTCAACCACTAAGGTGAAATAAGGCAAAAGGTATAATTTCCAAGCAAACATTTTCATAATCAAGAAAGGACTCTTTGCAACATGCTCAAATGCTTCAATTATTAAAGTGACACTTACCATGAGACTGGACTTGTTACCTCATGAAGCAAGACCTATTGTCCTTTCTGGGCCAAGCTGGTGTGGCGTATGTTGCTATGTTGTTGATGACGAATGGTGATGTGTGGTGGAGAGGAGGGGCTATGTTTGCTCAATGTGAGCTAAGTTGATCATCTAGATCTTGACACTCCATGTCTTCTTCTTATGGGCCTCGAGACATCATCTCTTTATTTACCCCTTTGGTTGGGGTAACATAACCTATCCAACAATTGAAAATTTCCATTCTTTATTTATTTAACTATTAGAACATGAAAAAATTCATCTTCAATGTTAATTATATAACAACCACCGTGTCAAGTCATTTATTGCATTTGTTGTAATGAATTATCTTCTTCTACATGAGTGTTCATATATTTAGTGATATATTTATTTTCCCACCACAACATGGCATCTCGTTGTACTCTATCTTTTGGTCTTGTGATTGTGATTTGTGATTTGGTATTTTCAAGTTCAAGTTTGTTCAAGAAACACAACATGGAGTTGTGACCATACTTACATTAAATACCTAGAACATAAGTTTGTGGCCTTTGATGCAATGTAGTTGTTTTTCCATGCAATACAAACTTCTACTTATGGATGGTTAAATATGATGACAATGTGATGTAGACCGCTCTTCTCTCCTAAGGGCTACGTGACCTCCCAGTCTAGGATCGATCAAGAAACTGAGTCAGATCGACTCTTTGGGTCTCTGCTAGACCCAAACCCACTTACACATGTCCTTTCTCCAAATGCGCATGTCGTGTGAGACTTATCAGTTCTCTCCTGATCCCTGTTCAATTTCCACGCGAACCGGGCGCTACCTCTTCCCGGGCTAAGCGCCTTCCTTTACGTGACCACGGTTGTGACCACTCACCTGACCAACAGGCACTTCGCGACTTCGCGTGTCGGGTGTTTTCACATGCGCCAACCCTGACTCTCCGACTTCCAAAATCCCGAAGTGGGGCCTAGCATGTGCTAGCTCCTCCCTTAACCTTCGACAATGTGACCCCTCACTATGACCTGGAGCCAATCTTCACGCGCTTCGTGGTTTCGCGTTTTGCGTTCCCAAAAGGTTTTGTTTGCTTGTCCTCCCAATTTTCGAAACCTGAAATATGGGCTCCACCCACGTTAGATCAACGGTCCAAAACCCGTGTGATTTGACGATCCTTCTTTCTTCTTCGCGAACTCAGGAATTTCTTAGGACAAGATTTACAACCCACACCTTCCTTCAATCAATGGATATGATTGTTTCGCGAGCTTGCTTGTTCTGTGCACTTCCAAGGGGTTAAACCCTATGCACTTATCTCTGGATCCAACGACTGTTGATCCACACGCTCAAATCTAACAGTCCAGATCTAATATTTTCCCCGCACTTCCTCTAGTAACTCAACGTTAATCTAACGATCTAGATTCCTTCCGCAACCGATCTAACGATTGTTTTCGCTCCTCCTCCTGAGATTTTAATTTGTCTGACTCAAAAAGTTTCTAAGTCTTCAAAGGTCTCTACCTTTGAACTTCTTGTGAGTCTGTCTCTCGGAATTCGACTACACTTCTGAAAAATGTTATCCCTCCCGAGCTTGGTCTCGTGAAGACTTCTAATTCTCGCACACTCCTTGTGTTTCAGGGATTTCAATAACTCAGATCCAAAGGATTTCCCAAAGAGAGGTTCTTCTCACCTTCCTGGCGTTCTCCTTTTTTGATTCTTCGACTTCTTACAAAGTCCCTTCGACACTTAGTCGAATCTCGGATCTGTGCACTCCTTGCACCAGATCTTTATGCAAGGTTTGAATTCTTGCAGACGACTCTGCACGCCTTACACCAATCTCTTTTCACTCCTTGCAAAGGGAAAGTTTCGTGTTATCTCTTCTGAGCTTCGGAATCGAAACAAATCCCATTAATGCACTCCTTGCGTTCTGTGTGCACACCTTGCACCACTCGACAGAAGAGAAACAATTGAAACTTATTCTAACATTCACAGTTCCATCTACTCATAAAAAAATTCATTCATTCATTCATGAAACACAATAACAGAGAATTGCAAACAATGTCCACACTATGCATTGGGTCAATTTTCCTCTGTTATCTTCATTAAAAAAAAATGGTTACAACTGAGAAAAAAACTAAAATTCAGAAATCTCCTACTAACTTGCAGCTAGCCTCATTTGGGCATACAAAACCTCTATTTATCTCAGAGGGCTCTTAGGGTTCCCCATGATTACTTGTCTACATCAAAACCTATCCTGATGGTTATCCTGGTGCAGTCACAGTCCAAAGTAGGAGTGGAAACTCCCACTTCGCTCGTGATCATTTAAGCGTGCCTCAAAATATTTTTTTCAGCGTTGAGTTAAGGCGTGCTTCAAAATATCTGTCGTAACTGCCAGCATTGAGATTTCGTACAAATTCCTAGACACTGAGAGGTCCTACTCCGCATGCTTGCCAACGATGCTCCTGCATCATACTCCCTTTGACAAAAATTCATGGACTCCTGTCCATGAGCTCCTGCACCAACTTTCCATGTTTCTGAATAGCAGCTTCATTTTCCCAACTGGCATCTTCTATTGGGTGTCCCTTCCACTTGACCAGATATTCAAAATAGGTCTTCCTCCTGGTCTTTTTGTCAATCCTATGATCAACGATCTTCTCCATCTATGGTTTTTTTGCTACAGGCATTTGTTCCTCCCACTGAATCTTCTCTTGATCTTTTGATCCCTCTGTGTCATCTTTCCTGTAAGGATATAGGTCTGAAACATTGAATATGGGCTATATGCCCACATCATCTGGCAGTTCAATCTCATAAGTGTTTTCATCAAACTTCCTCAAGATCTTACATGGCCCTATCTTCTTCATCTTTAACTTGCTATATGTCCCCCTAGGGAACCTTTATTTCTTGAGATATGCCAGAACCTGATCTCCCACTTCAAATTGAAGTTCTTTACAATGTTGATCAGCTCTGCGCTTGTATTCTTGGCTAGAACTTTGCAACTGTCCTCTGATTTGGCTATGGAGCCCCTGCATTTCTGCAGCAAAATCTTCTGCTCCAACTCTCCTGATCTCACTCTGTTCCAAGTCTCTCAACTCAGATACTCCCATGGGTTTCATTCCATACAATATTTGGAATGGGATCTTTCCAGTCCTCCTGTTTGGTGAGTCATTGTATGCAAATTTTGCTTGTGGCAGAATCTGATCCCACTGATTATGGTGCTTAGTGACCAGACTCCTCAATAAGTTTCCCAAACTTTTGTTTACCACCTCATTCTACCCATCTGTCTGAGGGTAATAATCTAAGTTGAATGACAAATATGTCCCCAACTTCTTCCACAGTGTTCTCCAAAAGTGACCAACAAATTTTGTGTCTCTGTCTGAGACAATGCTTCTAGGTAGGCCATGAAGTCTCACAACTTCCTTGAAAAACAGATTTGCAACATGTGTTGCATCACTAGTCTTCTAGCATGGGATAAAGTGTGCCATCTTTGAAAATCTTTCCACCACCACAAATATGGAATCAAATCCTCTTTGCATTCTCGGCAATCCCAACACAAAATCCATGCTTATCGCATCCCAAGGCCTCTCTGGTATTGGCAATGGTTGATACAATCCAATGTTTTGTCTTTTTCCTTTTGCATGTTAGCAGATTATACATTTGTTCAAAAACTTTGTCACTTTTGTTCTCATACCTGGCCAATAGTATGAACTGCTCAACTGTGCAAATGTTTTATCATGGCCGAAATGTCTAGCCAATCCTCCACTATGATTTTCCTTCAAAAGGCTATCCCTCATTGATCATTTTGGTATGCACAACTGATTTCTCTTGAACAACAATCCCTCTTGAATCATATACTCTGTCCACTGGCTCATGTCTCTCGGCACAAGATTTGCACATGCTTCATATGCTTCCTTAAAATCTGCATCATCACAATACATGTCCTTAAGGTGTTCAAACCCCAAGGTCTTGACTTGAAATTCCTGTAGAATCAAGCATCTCCTGCTTAATGCATCAACAACTTTGTTAGCATTCCCAGCAATATGTTTTATGACAAAAGTAAAATTCTACATAAACTCAACCCATTTTGCATGCCTCTGATTCAATTTTTCCTGTCTGGTTATGAATTGTAAAGCCTTGTTATCGCTATACAAGACAGATTCCTGTGGGACAAGGTAATGTCTCCACTTCTTCAAGGCTTGAATTATGGCATAAAACTCCTTATCATATGTGGAGTATTTTCTCTTGGTCTCATTCATCTTCTCACTAAAATAGGCAACAGGTCTATTATCCTGGCTCAAAACTGCTCCAATTGCAACTCCACTTGCATCACATCTCACCTGAAATGTATTTTCAAAATTCGGCAAGACCAGAATTGGTCGTTCTGTTATTTTCTCCTTCAGTATATTGAATCTCCTCTCGACCTCCTCCATCCATTTAAAAGACTTGTGCTTCTTCTCCACTGTATCCATCATTGGTGCACAAATTCCACTGAAGTCTCTGATGAACTTCCTATAGAAGCTTGATAATCCATGGAAGCTCCTTGCCTCAAACATACTCCTTGGTGAAAACCATTCTTTGATTGCTTTCAGCTTCTTTGGATCCATCTTTAGTTCATTTGAAGAGATCACAAAACCTAAGTAAATGAGTTATGTCTTCATAAAAGAGGACTTCTTCAGATTTATCAACAACTCCTCCTGCTATAGTCTCCTCATCACTAGTGTCAGAGGTCTCAAATGCTCCTCTTTAGTCCTGCTAAATATCAGTATATTGTCCATATATACAACCACAAATTTGTCAATGAAATCTTTAAGTATCTCATTCATCGACCTCATATAATTACTCGGGGCATTCGTTAAGCCAAATGGCATAACAAGCCACTCATACAAACCTTCATTTGTATTAAAGGTTGTCTTCCACTCATCACCTTCTCTCATTCTAATCTGGTGATATCCACTTTTCAAATCTATCTTAGAAAAAAAAATTGCTCCACTTAAACATTCCATTAAATCGTCCATTCTTAGTAAAATAAATCTATACCTAATGGTGATCTTTTTAATGGCTCTTGAGTCTATACACATTCTCCATCCTCCATCCTTCTTTGGACTCAATACAATTGGTATTGTGCATGGACTCAATCTCTCTCTGACCTAACCCTTGTCTAACAGTTCATGGACTTGGTTCTTCGCTTCCTCATTCTCTTGAGGTATCAATCTCTATGCTGGTTTGTTCGACAGACTTGATCTTGATATCAAGTCGATATGGTGGTTGATACTTCTGATGGGTGGCAATGATTTAGGCAGTGCATCCACCACTATGTCAACAAAATTATCCAACAATTCTTGAACTTCTTCAGGGAAATCATCCATTGAATTACTTGTGAGGATAACTCTGGGTTTCCTCACCACAACAAACTGCATCTCCTATTCTTTCTTGACTTATTTCAGGAGTTCCTTCCCACTCATGAGAAGTATGCTCATGTTGGATTCCTCTTTCACTTTCTTCTCCTCTGTTGGTAGCAACATGTGTGTTCTACCATTCTTCTCCAAGCTATATGTATTCTTCCTCCCATCATGAATGACATTCCTGTCAAACTACCATGGTATTCCCAACAAAATATGGCATACATCGATGGGAATTACATCACATAGAATTTCATCTCTATATCCTCCTATCTTAAATTCAACCAAGTATTGTTTAGTAACCATTACCTGGTGTCCTTTCTTCAACCATGAGACTTTGTATGGCTTCAGATGTGAAGTTGTCTCCAGTTCCAATTTCTCCACCATCTCTGTGGATACTAAGTTATCATTTCTCCCACTATCGATTATCACCTTGCATACTCTGTCTTTAGTCTTGCAAGTTGTTATGAAGAKACTGTTCCTCTACACTGGCTTCTCAACTTTTGCTTCTASTTTTAAGAGAACCTTCCTCAACATYAGGTATCTTCCATCCTCTTCTCCTTCTGCTTCAACATCTCTTCTATGTGCTTCTGAAATGTGAGCTTCATGTCCTCCTCCTCTCTTTTTCTCGGGACATTCCCAAGACATGTGCCCTGTCTTTCCACAGACATAACATTTTACTTCTCCTCCTCCTCTTCTTCCTCTTCCTCTAGAAGAAATTCTTCCACCACCATGTCTTCCTCGGGAATTTCCTCTTCTTTCCGCGTGATTATGTGGTTTTTTCGTCTCGTCATTAGACTTATGTTCCTTGTCATGGTTAACTCCCTTTCTTTTGTTTGGGGCTTGGCTTTTACCTCTTCCTATATGGCTTTGTTTTCTGGCCAACTTCTCCTCTGCTTTCAGTGTAAGATGATAAGTATCCTCCACTGTCTTTATTGACATCATGTTGAGCTCATCCTGGATTTCATATCTCAGGCCATTTATATATCTAGCAACTTTCTCTTCATATTTCTCTCTTTGTCTAGTTATGATGTTCAACCTATAGAACTTCTCCATGTACTCCTTAACTGTCATCCCCTTCTGTCTCAGGTTCTGCAACTTCCTGAACAGATTGATTCGATAATCTTTGGGCATGAATTTAGCCTTCAGCTTGGCTACCATTTTGTCCCAATTCTTTATCCTTTGTTTGACTTTGCTTCTCCTCTTAGCCTACAGTTCATCCCACCATAGTGTTGCGTTCCCTTTTAGCCCGGTGACAGTCTGTTTCAGCTTTTTCTCTTCATCGATATCTTCGTAGTCAAAATTTTTATCCATGGATCTCACCCAATCCAACAACTCTTCAACATCTAAATTTACTTCATACATTAGGACATTTATCTTGGCTCTGCCTCCCAATCTAACAACTACTCTAAGAAAATGTTCTTCAGTGACATCCTCTCCTACAACTTCTTTGACTTTTACTGCTTCACTCTCTGCATCGTTGATGTCTCCAGCATCAGGTGCTCATCTCTGCGCTGCCTCCATCGCCTCTAATCTTTCACAAAGTTCTTGCATCTCCCTTTCTACAACCCGATTGGATAAAGGTGGTTCCACTCGTCTCCTTGGTGGCATTGTGTTGATTGTCTGTGACACACAGAGTACAACTTCAAGTTCTTTTGTCTCCTTTCTTTTGCATGTTGTCTGCAAGAAAAACCTCTGCTCTAATACCACTTGATGCAGACCCTCCTTCTCTTCTAAGGGCTGCGTGACATCCTGGTCTAGGATTGATCAAGAAAATGAGTCAGATTGACTCTTTGGGTCTCTGCTATACCCAAACCCACTTACACAGGTCCTTTCTCCAAATGCGCAGGTCGTATGAGACCCGCGGGTTCTCTCCTGAGCCCTGTTCAATTTCCACGCGAACTGGCCGCTAGCTCTTCCCGGGCTAAGCACCTTCCTTTCCGTCACCACGGCTGTGACCACTCGCCTAACCAACAAGCGCTTCGCAACTTCGCGTGTTGTGTGTTTGCACATGCTCCAATGTAATGTTCCCAAGTCAATTTTTTCGCTTGGGAACACTAGCTAACCACTGAATTAATTGCTTCACTATTTATGTATGCAGGTTGGCCACTGATATTTTGGCCTTAGGCTTATATTCAGTTATTCAACACAGTTTATCAATATATATTCAATACAATGCAAGATCTCATCAATACACAAGATATGGAACCACAAAGCACAGATATGACCTTTTTATTATGAAATAGCAAGAACCTGATACAATATACGAGCAAATATGGGATAACATCAGATGTCTCCAAGATAGAATATATGCGCTGCTACAAATGCACTCGACAATACAAAATAAGCCTCCAAAGGTTGAATATGAGATGAAGAACCCAAATACAAGAACAAGGGTTACGTTCAAAACCCCTATGCTGCTGGCACGTCTTGATGGATGGATAAGAAGGCCAACATTTCATCCCAGCTGAAGGAGATCTCAAAACAATGTCAAACTCCACCAAAGGATAGACCGCGACAAGGGAAATCCCTCCCGGAAGTCTGAAGCTCAAATACTAAGTCTTCCTCCTCCAATCTGTTGAAACCCTAATCCAATCTTTGCCCTCCTGAAACCTTGAAGTGCCCAAAAATTCGGCCTGGATGAAGAAAGCCTCCAAATCTCCTGAAACTCTCTAGGATGATAGATTGGGTTGTCACAAAACCCTAGGAGAAGTTTCAAGATCAGATATGAGGTAGAACTCCCTAGATCTGAGAATCTCTGAATCACCAAGACATCCTCCTTCCCTCAAATCCATCGCAACTTGTAACTAATAATCTGACCATACTAACTCCTCAAGAATACCTCCAAACTGATGAGAAAGGTCCTACAAGAAAAACCCAAGTGCTAGAATCTCTCAAAGCTCTATCAATAAGCTGGATCGAACTCCTCCTCAAGTAATGGTGTGCCCCTGTTGGAAAACCCTAACGGGTACGACCCTGCTGCTCCCCTGAATAGATGATGGAACCTGTGATGAGTGTAGAATGGTGTGGGTGGAGTATTTCATCCTCGAGACTAAGCTTGGAACAAGGTGAATGGAATCTTTCACCACTGAGTTTTTCTCTAGGGTTTGTAATCTCAAAACCCTCAAAATTGTGTGCTCAAGAGCTCAACAAGCAAAATACCAAATATCCAAGATGAATGAAAGGTGTGCCCTAGCCTTTCCTTTATACTTCAATTATGTTTCTTTGTTGAGTTAGTTTAACCCCTAGGTTCAACCCCTAACTCAAACTCCAACGTTCTAATTCTTCATTGAGTTACTTTTTTTCTCTTTTTCCTTTTTTCCTAAGTCAACTTCAAAATATAACATTAGTTTGGTTGACTTTTCCCCATGCTGTATGAGACCATGGTCTAGTGGGGATGCCTAGACCATTAAGTCTTCCCAGATCTCTCCATCAAGAGGTGGGGGACATTACAGTCTCCCCTGCTAGAAATTTCTTTTCCTCAAGCAATTCCAAACCTATTTCCCGTACGACTTGTTCATTCTCCCACGTGGCATCCTCAATGGGAAAATCCTTCCATTTGATCAGGTACTCTTTGATGCTTCTCTTCTGGAGCTTCTTCTCTCGAACCTCCAATATCTCCTATGGTACAAGAACCAACTGCCCCTCTTCATCTAGAGGTGGTATCACTTCCAGTGGAGTGATGTGTTGGCCGATGGCCCTCTTCAGGTAGGACACATGGAAGACATTATGTATCCTGCTACCCTTTGGGAGCTCCAACTCATAAGCTACGGCCCCTACCTTCCTATTGATCCTGTAGAGCCCAAAGAAGAGTGGTTGGAGCTTCTCTGCTCCACTTCTTTTTATAGAAGCCTTCTTGTACGCTTGGAGCCTTAGGTAGACTAAGTCACCAACCTCAAAAGTACGCTCTACCCTATGTTTGTCTTCTTGGACCTTCTGTTGGTTATGTGCCCTCTGTAAATGATCCTTCATCTCCCTGAGGATATCCTAACTCTGTTGTACCCAATCCTATACCATCGGGGCCCTGTTGTCACCAAAATAAATCTCTAAGAAAGATACGAAAGAGAGCGGATCATAATTGTACAATGCCCTGAATGGGGTCATGCCTATGGACATGTGATGTGTGGTGTTGTAACATTATTCCCCCAAATGTATCCATCTGACCCATGCCTTCTTCTACCTAGCCACATAATTCCTGAGATAGCCTTCCACCCATTTGTTGACTATTTCGGTATGCACGTCTGTCTGAGGATGATAACTAGTACTAGCAGTAAAGGTCGTACCAACTAACCTAAATAAATCCTGCTAGAATGTACTCATAAATCGGTTATCCTTGTCACTAACAATGGTTTTGGGTAAAACATGAAGTATGAAGATATCCCTGAAGAATAATTCGGCCACCTGTGCTGCATTGAAGTCTGTAGCAATGGAGAAGAAGTGTGCAAACTTCATCAACCTGTCCACCACCATGAAAATACAATCCTTCCCATGTGCCTTGGGCAAACCTGTGATGAAGTCCATGGATATTCTTTCCCATTTGTGATCTAGGATGGGTAGGGATTGCAACAGTCATGTTGGGTGAGTGTGATCATCCTTATTCTCCTGGAAAGTAGTACACTCCTTGACATAATTCATCACATCCTCTTTGAGGCCCTTCCATGAGAACCTCTCCCTCATCTGCCTGTATGTCTTCCCAATCCCTTCGTTCCCTGCCATCGGTGAGTCAAGACATGTTTGCAACACCTTGGCCTTGAAAGCCGATTCAGGAACCAAAAATATTCGACCCTTACAATAGATGATGCCATAAATGACCTTGAAGTTATCGTCCTGTATTTTCCCATCTATCACCTGACACGTGAACTAATTTTTCGAGTATTCCATCACCAAGTGGTCCTTCCAATCGACTAATACATCTATCATGGAATAAATTGATGGCCTCCTGAATAGTGTATCTGCCACCACGTTGTTTTTCCCTTTGATGAATTCAATGTCAAAGTCATAGGCCTGTATCCTGCTGACCCACTTATGTTGTATTTCATTCAAGTCCTTCTGTTCCAAGAAGTACTTGAGGCTGTTTTGATCTGATCTCACTACAAATCTAGCACCGACCAAGTATTGCCTGAATTTTTCCAAAGCATGCATGATGACCATCATCTCTTTGTCATAGATGGCGTAAAGTAACTCGGGACCCCTGATTTTTCGTCTCTCATATGCAAGAGGGTGCCTATTTTTCATCAGTACGACCCCAATGCCTTCTCCGAAGGCATCACACTCCAAGATGAAAGGTTGGCCAAAATATGGTAATGCCAATACCGGACATGTGCTCATTACCTTCTCATTCTGTCAAAAGTGTCTTGGTCTTATTCACTCCATCTGAAATCCCCTTTCTTCATTAGATCGTTCAAGGGTGCACAAAGCTAGGAGAACCCTTTGATGAACTTCCTGTAGTAGCTGCAAATGCCCAAAAATACCCTCAACTATGTAAGGGTTTTAGGTGTTGGCCATTAAACTATGTCCTGAATCTTCTCCTGGTGTACATGTACTCCTTTAACTGTGATAATGTGTCCCAAATAAAGGACCTCTGTCATTCCAAACTCACATTTGGATTCCTTGGCATAGAATGACTGATTCTCCATGATAGTCAAAATCTAGTCCACATGCTAAAGGTGTTCCTCCCACATCTTGCTATAGATTAGAAAGCCATCAAAGAATACAAGGAGATGTTTCATCAACTGTTTGTTGAAGACATGGTTCATACATGACTGGAACGTGGCTCAGGCATTGGTTAAACCAAATGACATCACTAAAAACTCATAGTGGCCATAGTGACACCTGAAAGCAGTTTTTGGGATGTCCTCTTCCGTCATTTTGATTTGATGGTACCCAGAGCGTAGGTCAATTTTGGTGAAATAGACAGCCCCATGCAGCTTGTCCAATAGCTCATCAATCCTTGGTATGGGATATATTTTTTTGATTGTTTTCTTGTTTAATTTCTAGAAGTCAATGCACATGTGCATCGTTCCATCCTTCTTCTTGACCAACACCAATGAAAAATCAAAAGGGATGGAACTCAGCCTCATGTGCCCCATATCCAAGAGCTCTTTTATTGCCTTCTCTATCTTGTCTTTGTACTTCTTTGGATGTCTGTAAGGCATGGTGATGACTGGTTTTTCTCCTTCCTCCAACTCAATGATATGCTCAAAACCCCTGTGTGGTGGCACCCCTGGTGGAATAGGTCCAAACACTTTACTGTGTTTGTCAATGATCTCATGAATCTTTGGTGTGTAGTGAACCTTTCCCTTTTTGTCCACACATGCTGAAATCTTACACTCAGCTGCATACACTATTTCTTCTCTCCTAAAAATGGCCTCCATCCTCTTAGTCGTAACTACCTTGGTTGAGTTACCTGTCATGCCTCAGAGAAATACCTTTTGTCCACCCTCCTCTATGAAAGACATCTCCATGGTCTTTTAGTTGGTGGTGATAGGCCCCAACGTACCGAGCCACTGTACTCCATGGATTATGTTTGTTTCAGGAAGGTCTATCACATAAACATCATGTACCAAATCATGCCTACCCAATGTAAGCTTCATGCCTGGGATGTACCTGTTACAAGGCATGGTGCTCCCCCCTACTACCTCCACCTTGAATCCTTCAAATTCAACCGTGGGTATATGCCTCTTCTGTAGAAATGCTGATTCAATGAAGTTGTGAGAGGCTCCCCCATCAATCAACACTGACACCTTCTGTCCCTGCAAGACTCCTCTCATCCTAAAATTGTTGTACTTGGGCATCCCATTGATGGATTCCAA